>JAGDQP010029271.1:0-23491 GCA_022664845.1 Lepisma saccharinum | reverse complement strand
AAAATATGTGTGTGAAATGGTGGCCCTGCTCAGATGCAGAGCGTTATTGAAATTCTTCTCAATTATTTATCTGTCATATGAAATTAACGGCACTTTTGGAAACAAGTTTTGATGTGCTAAAGCATTTATTCAGAAACTTCTTTTTCCCATGAAATTCAGTGATCAAACCTTTTGCATTGCGTTTGTTTTTTCCTAGGCAAAAGTAAATACATTTTTACCAGATATTCCTTCTGTGAAGGTTTTCATTCAGAAGTTGGTAGTTTACTGTCATAGTGTATAGGTATTTGAAAGTTCTCAACCTTTCGTTATTTCAGTCCGCGGAGTGATATTTTACTACATGTATATGATAAAATGGTTCAGATAAAGCTAGGTTCGGATGTTTTGATCAGTTACTTTAGTAAATTTTAGAGAATAGTCAAATCAGTTAAGTTTATCTAAATTTCGCAATCAATGCTAACTTGCGCGTGACTGCGTTGGGCCTTGTACGTTTTAGTGACTAACCGTTCAGTAGGTTTGGCTCTAATGACTTCGTGTACCGGACGAAGAATGAGTGATTTAAGCCTGTACGGCCGAACTATCCTTACAGTGTCGAAGTGCAAGGGTCGATTACTGTTCCAGGGACAGGAACTGAGTTTCCCCTGGAGGTTTATAGTTCGATGTCGCGTTTTTGTTTTTGCGTTTATGGAAAGTGAGTTATTGTGAAGGCGACGAGAGTGGTATCTGAATAAGATGGAATGTGCTATGAATTGACAGGCCTGCTCGATGTCCTGATGGAAACCTCTGAATAGTAAGCTAGTTACAGTAGATCACTAAAATAGAGTTTTGAGTTCTAGATATTTTATCGACGATTCTTCGACTGTTTTCTGTGCGCATGTCTTATCTTAAGATTTTCTTTCTTCCTTCTTCTGCATATCTTTGATGAGCATTGAGCTCGGAGAATGCAGATTTGGGAAGCTGATGTGGTTTTTTTAGTACTGTTTTCTGCGGGATGTTCTCGCCGATGAATCTCCCCTTTTCCTTTGGGGTCTTTTCTTTCGCCAACTTCTCTGGGTTTTGGCACTTCTGTTCGACCTTCTCATATGCATGCTTCGTGTTCTAGACTAGTGCGTATATTGTCTTCGATGAGTATTATGCTGAAGCAAGGCATTGAGTTGTGGTAACCACCTTGTTTTCAGCTCCGATTGCGATTCTGTTTTGCTTTTTTGGACCCTCTCCTGTGGCGTAATGTTGACTTGTTTCCGAGGTAGGTTTGGCCACATTATGTAAAGTTTTGGGTAATCCCTCTTTTGGGCGAGCGGGGGTCACTGGTCCCTTCTCTGCTTTTGTGTCTGCTCTTGGGAGAGAGGCGTGGACATTACAAGTGCGTGTGCGTAATCTGACATCTGGAATCAATGTAGGACGTCCCAGGAACGTGTCTTAGAAGTCCGTGCGGCTCAAATTGGTCACCATGGGGTATAGCAGCCAAAGACTGTCGAGTGTTCCGCTACTAAACGCCGCACATCTGCGGAGGCGACTCACACGAGTTCGTGAACACGTGGATTGGGTCTTAGAGGGCTGGTCATATGAGTGTAGCGTGGTCATATGAGTCACGTTTTCAGTTGGTGCGCGTGGATGGTAGAGTACGATTGTGGTGCAGACCCTATGAGGCCATGGACCCAAGTTATTAATCAAGCTGGTGGTGGCTTCGTCACGGTGTGTGTGTGGGGGGGGGGTTTACCTGGCAGAGTTTGATTCCTCTGGTCCGCATGCACCGGGCAATGACCGGTCAGCGCTATGTTCAGCTGCTTGGTGACCTCTCCAGCTCTTAATGAACTTCGTATATCCTGCCAACAATTGGATTTCCCAGAATGACAATGCGCCAAGTTACTGCTCTGCAATGATTGGTTTGAGGAACATTCTAGCAACATTCAACGCAAGATTTGGTCCCCTAGATGGCCGGACATGAACCCTATCAAACACATGTGTGATATCATCGAACGGACTATTCATGCCAAGGATTCTCCACCTACAACAACCACCGAATTGCTAATGGCAGTCGAGACCGCATGGCTGCACAACCCTTCAACGAACTACCAGCGACTTGTCGCGTCCCTGCCATGTCGAGTTGCTGTACTTAGCCGTGCTCGAGGGGGTTCCACACGTTATTAGGTACGTATCCCATGACTTTTGGCACTTCAGTGTATAACAAACAACAATACGACGTTTAGACAAAATATTAATGTAACTGTATAACAGTAAAATCGTTACACAAAATTAAATATTAAAAGTAAACTACTAAAGGTGGTTACACATACATTTAAATTCTGATAGAAACGTGGTGGGAAATGCCTTATTTAACAGAGTCTACGAATAAGAAGTACCAATTAAAGCCGCTAAGTTTAAAACACCGGGAAATATGTTTTATGTATTAAACCTTAACATTGCCTATGTCTTTAAGTGTTAATAAGATAATGTAGGAGATAGAAATACGATCGTACAAATCCAGATTTGAAAAGTGAAGCGTATTTGTTAAGACATAGTGCTGAATAATTTCAACTATCGAAAATATATGAAGGGTCAAGGATTAAAACGATGAAATGGAGTTTCATCGTCGATTTCGAACTAGTGATACGATCTGAGAGTTCACAAAGTGTATTATATTGGTGCAAACAGTGTAGAGGAAAGAAGAGAACGTTTTTGTTTTGTCGTTTATATGAATTAATTTCTGCATATTCTATACTTCTCCTTCTTTATCTTCTTCTTCTTAATATTATTGAGTGTAGCGAAACATTTTATTCATTCTTATTTTCTTGTTGTTTTTGCTCTTTACGTGAGGACACACCTGTTTTAAATGAATCAAAATTAAGAAAGCAAATGAGAAAACACTAACATTCACTTCATTTATCAAAAGCAGTTTTGAAATATATCATTTGCACATGTACCGCAGCAAAGTTACGAAAGAAATTACCGGCACGACTAGCCTTTCCCATTGCTAACTAACCCTCTTACACTTACTTTTCGAGAGCTCTACGAAAGACTAAAGAGTGCTTACAATATTCTTTCTTCTACTCAGTGTACCTCAGACCATACTTATATATTACCATTTGCGTCATTCTTTTTCGATGGCACGTTCTAGAAAAATAAAATAATGTTATGCTTAGTAAAGTTTGGTTACGACTTCAATTTTTGACATGTGGACGTTTGCGTGTAAGCACCGCAGTTGCCAGCGTTGAAAACCTATTTTATGAAATTAATGTTTTTGTGTCGGAGATGCTCGAAGCCATTATGATTATTAGTAGAATCGTAGCGCTAACTTACTTTACATTGAGAATTTTGTTTCGTGTCTCAGTTTACTGGCTATAAATTTGAAACATTACAAGTTTATGAACGCTAGGCAGAAATCATACGTAAAAATTAGCTGCTGAACTCTAGACATACTTGAGAAATTGAATCAGTCACGAGAAGATATAAAAATTTGGTTTTCTTGTCTTTTATAACACACAAAGAGAATTCGAGAGTCAAATATCACTGGTGAATTCATGACACCAAACAAATGAAAAAGATATCTTTATTACTTGTCGACATTATCGAGATGCTGAGGTTTGTAATTCGGAGCCCAAGTTCCTTATTTTACAATGGTAAAAAAGGTACAATATTTTTTAATAAACCAAGAAAGATGCTTGAAAGTAAAATGTAGTTTTCTCGAGTTTATTTTTATCAATAGGGCTGATAGTAGATGTTAAAATGTGACGTCTAGTGTTGCCAACCTAGAATCAACTTTGATCTTTCAACTATCAATACGTATAGTGATTGGATATTTGGAATTTTGTAATGAAGATTGACATAATAATTCAAGCACAGAATGAACAGGTGCAAACTATGAATAAAAGATAAAGTGATCAAAATGCAAATTTTGAATACTTAATCTGGCATAATATTCACAGTTTACAACCTTTCATGTGGTGCTTGACGTATCGAAGCCTAAGTATTATCTGGTGTAGTAAAAAGTAATCCATTATTATTCCAATAGATGGCTTCAGTGATCTGTATCTCGCGTTGTATAAGTCCGATCGGGTTCAACAAGATGGCGTTCAAACGATGACATTGCGTACTACAAACACTGTTCAGATAGTTGTGATGAGTTGACTCAGTGTTGTGTGAGCGCGCGTCAAAATGGACACTAGCAAAGAGAAAATACGCTATATTTTACGGTTTTTCTTCGAAAAAGGCGGAAACGCAAGCCAGGCGGCTGCAAATGTGAATAGTGTTTATGGTCCTGATACTGTAACAGCCAATCACGCGCAATTTTGGTTTCGTCGATTCCGTGCCGGTAATTTTGACGTCAAAGATGTACCACGCACTGGAAGGCCAAGTGTCGAAAATGTCGATAAAATCATGGACATTGTCGCGTCCGACCGTCATGTAAGCACTGTTTCGATTGCTCAAGAGCTAAACATTGCACAAAAAAGCGTGTGGAACCATTTGCATAAGGCTGGATACACAAAGAAGCTTGATGTATGGGCGCCACACGAGGTAACGCAAATAAACCTCATGGACCGAATTTCCATCTGCGAATCGCTGCTGAATCGTAACAAAAGCGACCCATTTCTGAAGCAGTTGGTGACTGGTGATGAAAAGTGGATCACTTACGACAACGTGGTCGAAGCGCGATGCGCCGGTGCAAACGGTGCCCAAGCCAGGATTGACGGCCAGGAAGGTTTTACTGTGTGTTTGGTGGGATTGACAGGGAATTATCTACTATGAGCTGCTCCCCTACGGCCAAACCCTTAACTCGCAACTATACTGTCAACAATTGGACCGTCTGAAGGCAGCAATCGCCCAGAAGCGCCCAGCTTTGGCCAA
This sequence comes from Lepisma saccharinum, assembly GCA_022664845.1. Classification (NCBI taxonomy): domain Eukaryota; kingdom Metazoa; phylum Arthropoda; class Insecta; order Zygentoma; family Lepismatidae; genus Lepisma; species Lepisma saccharinum. The sequence continues at coordinate 18,649 of JAGDQP010029271.1, read as the reverse complement.
TAGGAGAGGCATTGTGTTCCACCAGGACAACGCCAGGCCACACACATCGAGAGTGACTCGCCAGAAGCTCCGGGAGCTTGGTTGGGAGGTTCTTATGCATCCACCTTATAGTCCGGACCTGGCACTGAGTGATTACCATCTGTTCCTGTCCATGGCGAACACGTTTGCTGGTGAAAAATTCGCTTCAAGAGAGGCTTGTGAAAATCGACTGTCTCAATTTTTTGCCAATAGGGACAAGGGCTTCTATGAGAGAGGCATCATGATATTACCTTCCAAATGGCAACACGTTATCGAACAAAACGGCGCATATGTGACCTAAATCGTATCATTCTAACTATGGTAAGTCAAGCCTTGAATGTCATGCAAAAATAATGGATTACTTTTTACTACACCAGATATAGAAATATATTAAAGTAACAATAGAATGTTGTATTGTCACCTGACTTACGTCGCTGTGCAAAATTTCACCATTGTATGACGTCGGGAAATTAGTTAAATTAACGTTGCAAGATTTGTGCCAGACATGAAACATGATTACAGAGTAAGTTAATAAAAAGCGTGTAAAAAATTATTCTAAGTGGACGTTATCTCTATATACAATGAAGAATATCATTATCCGATTATGTTTAGGATTGTTTATTTTTTATTTTTTAAGCTTTCTGAGGCTTGAGACAGTATATGGCTCTGAGATAAATTTAAGTATGCTGCTGTATGATGGCAGTTGTTTAATTATATAAAATGGCACATAAGTAGTGTGATACATGTTTTGAAAGCTCTTTAAATTTATTTTACGAGAAACGTACGATTAGAAAGCTGTTTATTTTAGACTTAAAATTCGAAAATACTAATTCACCCTTATAACATTAGCTATTCTAGAAAAGGCAATGCACATAAATTACATATATTCTCAGCTGTTTTCTGCTGTATGGCTGGCAGTGTATAGACTTTATCTATGAGTCTTACGAATTTTCACTTTACAGTATGCAACAATGCCTAATCTGAATTTCATGCAAAACCTTCACAGAAATTAGGAAATTAGATCCTTTTAACGGATTGACACACGAAATGCTATTCAAGCCGCGTGAAAGGTTTGACTGTAGCCTCAGTAGCACACATACGTGTTTTCAACGTTGATTTTAGGTTCATTTCGTTGATTAACCGTTATCGCTTGAAAAAAAATATGTTCATTTTTAAACCATATTTCAACAAAGATGTCATTGCATGTATAAGACCGTTAACACAACGTGTATTCAATACGTTATTTTCAACTATGGTATAGATTGTGTTTAATGTGTTTCTTACTAATGTTATGTCAAAAAATATAATTAAAAATTAATTGAATGACACAAACTAATTTTTATGATCTCGTATTCACGTTGAAAACAGATTGAATTTTAAGTTATATTTTAACGAAAATAAAATTTCATTGATAGGGTGTTAATGTAACGTGTTTTCAACTTTATTTTATACTGTTATACATTTTGTTTCCCGCGTGTATTTCTTATTTAATTGCTTAAACATTATAATTAAAAGCAGATACAATGAAATTAACTACATTTTTCATGTTCTCATTTGCATGTTAAAAATAATTTAATTTTAAACTATATTTCAACGAGCAATTAATTTCATTAATAGGGCGTTAACGTGAAGTGTTTTCAACTATGACATAGATTTCGTTTTATATGTTTTTTTCTAAGGCGACATATTACAATTATTGAGAAATACAAACTTGATGGTGCTGCAATAGTCAAAGTGTTAAAGAAAAAATGCGCATAACAAAGATAGAAGAAAAGTACGTTCTCTATATTCTTAATTTTCCATGAGAAATGACGCTTCCGGACTTGTGGCACTGCGTTCTAGACGGCCTATTACAACAAATAGCGTAGAAAAGGGATGATTCTCAAGGTGGGGCCATGGATAATGGGATAAGACGACGAGCTACCAACTAGGAGTGCGCAACGTACCTGGTTCGAACCCCACGGCAGCGGTTGGAAAATTTACTGTTGGAAAATTAAAACCGTTTTCAACGATGAAAGCAACGTATAAAATGAAACTAAATGTATGAACACTAATAGACAGTATTTATGCTTTGTTTTTGCCAACTGAACCCGTTTCGGCATTGTTTCTTCTCAACCATTTTTCAACGTTGAATAAACCGTTGAACAGGCGGACATTTCGGAACATTTATAACGTTAATAGAACGTTTCTGTACTAATGTTTAATCTACTTATTTTCAACGTTTGTGTGCTACTAGGGAGACCACAGAAAATGGTGAAGAACGCTTAACTTTATCACAATAATTCGTCCACTTCCAAACTAAATTTAAGTGTCTCGTGATTTATCAAATACAGTACTCGATTGAGAATACAACAACTTATATTTATATCATAGTATGCAGAGATAATTAGACTGAAACGGAAAGTTTTAAGTATTTAAAAGGAAAATACCCGGCCCAAGTTCCACCACAGTGATCTGGACACACAACTCGGCATTTAAATTTATCAAGGCCATGTTACGAGGAGCATTTAAATCTGACATCCACTTCACCTGATTCAAATCAAATAATAATTTTACATCAGTTATTTTTCGAAGTGCTTTGTATCATGGTGAATATATTTTCCCAGCGTTCTGGAAATTTTCCGAACCCAGTTACGTAGAATTGTTAACTTTGTTGTTTTAACCATCTCAAAACTACAATATGCGGCAAAACAAAATTAAAACCACAGATTTGCCAATAGAAGATGCGAGATGACTAGGATAACACATATCTAAGTGCATCGGTACATCAGATTGTTATAATAACAAAATGATTAAATATTTCACAATTCTAACTCGATGGGTGATTCATTATTTTGGGTCAAAATAGTGTTGACCAGAACAGTTGACTTCCTTTGTTTTATATATTGTGCACACGGTTCTTTTTGTTAATTATATTGGAAAGCGCATGGAACTCATATTTGTGATTTTTACTTGAGAAATCAACTATTTTTAGGATTATATGCAACGATCATTACGGAAATAATCAGATGATGTGAGCAATAAATCATGGAGGTAAACATATTACGTTACATTCGTAATTTATGGGATTGTGTTATGCGAAGGCAATTTACTGGTACAACAATGTCATCAGGGACATTCATGATTGTTGTTCTACCTACTCATAGTTTACCATATGTGAATATCATATAGTTACTTTGAAATATATGTTCAATGCAGAAAACAGTAAAAGTACTTATTGTTTAAAATACAGAAATCAGGGGGTGGATATTAGATACTACCCCGAGCGTAAGAAACTAAGCTTAAATCATAGAATCAGTTTCGGTCACCTGTCTGTGAGTTTACTAAGTAAATATTAATTAAAATAAGTAATGATTATAATGGCGACCAGGATGGGATCCTCGTTTCTAAAATTTTATCATGTTCCATATTGCTTGGAAGAAAAAGGTAAGTTAGGTTTAGACAAATTGGTAAGCCTACAAATTTTAGAGCCTATTAAGTATTCAGATTGGACTACCCCAATTGTGGTTGTCCCCAAAAGATCTGGAGATATAAGGAGATGTGCAAACTACAAAGTAACGGTAAACAAGTACCTTCAGCGTATGTTTTACCCTCTGCCAGTTATGGAAGATATATTGCACAAATTACAAGGAGCAACGACTTATGCTGTTTTGGACTTAAGTCAAGCATATCAAGAGCTTGAATTAGATCAATGTTCTAGTAAATTATTATCCCTTTATACTCAGTGGGGACTATATATAATGAAACGCTTGCCCTTTGGTTTAGCTACAAGTCCATATATCTTCCAACAATTCATGGATAATGTACTAACAGAATTCCCATTCGCTCAAGCATTTCTAGAGGATGTCATCATTGGAGGTAACAGTATAGATGACTGTTATAAAAAACAAGGTAGTGTTGGCCAAATTTCACCTTTTAAATATTAAAGTAAATGGTAATAAATGTCAATTTTTCAAAGATAAAATAGAGTATCTTGGCCACGAAATTTTATAGCAAGGATATAAGCCTATTGAAAAACATAAAAAAAAAAGCAATAATGCAGTGTTCTAGCCCTGAGAACATTACTCAATTGCGCTCTTTTCTTGGTATGGCCAATTATTTTCAAAAAAACATACCCAACATGGATACCCATGCACATTTATTATATGAATTGCTACAAAAGAACGTCCGATGGAACTGGACTAAGGAACACTAGGCTCAATTTGAACACATCAAACAATTAGTGACAGATTGTAATAAGAATCACATTTTTAATCCAAAAGAGGAAATCTTCCTATTCACGGATGCAAGCCCATATGGTCTGGGCGTCCAGCTATGCAATAAAGATCCGACAGGTAAACTAAAAACTGTTGCATGGGCAGCCGCGTCATTAACTTCATCATCTAAACAGTATTTATATTTCGAAAAAGAAGCAGCCGCCTTAATATTTGGCGTTAAAAAAATTATAAATATTTATTTGGGCTATTCTTTACCGTGGTCACAGACTTTATCCCCATAAAATTAATATTCGGGGAAAACAAAGCCATTCCATCAGATATTCATCCTAGGTTGGTACGCTGGTCACTCTTCCTGTCTGGCTACGACTACAAAATTATTTACTCAAAACATGTTCGGGTAGCAGACTGTCTCTCCCGCTTACCTTTGTTAGAAGCCAAAGACGAGGAGATAACATCTGAAAAGTATGTCTTAAATATCAATACATCTGCTTCAATGATCAAAGTGATGCCTAATGAAATAATCAAAGATTCAGTTTTAAGGCAAGTAAGTATTTGGACCAGGGAAAGTTGGCCAAAAACGTTGCCTAAGAATTTTCAGACTAGAGATTATCAGCAATATTTTGCAAGGCGAGCTCAATTAACAATCCAGGATGGTTGTTTATTTAATGGTAATAAATTAATCATTCCAGCAGTATTCCGAAAAGAAAAACTAGAATCCTTGCACAAGGTACATTTTGGGAATTGGTCGATATAAGGCGACACTTCGTACTCGCTATTGGTGGCCGCCTCAAATGGATAGTGAGGCTGAAGCTTTTATACACAGTTGTGAAACTCGTGCCGAATTCCAAAAGTCAAGATCAGAAGTATACTACGTGCCATGGAATAGAACACCAAAGCCGATACAAAGGGTTCATATGGACTTCTTTAAATTTGCGGGTAAGACATTTCTTGTGATAGTAGATAGCTACTCGCGTTGGTCACATCCAGATGTAGTGCATGGAACAACAGCTCACGAAACGATAGACGAACTACAGGAGTTCATGATTATTCAGAATATCCAGAAATATTAGTAACGGATAATGGTCCTCCGTTTGTATCTTCAGAGTTCATCAAATGGTGTAATGATTACGGTATAACTTTAAAAAAATCTCCGGCTTACCATCCCCCTAGTAATGGGGCATCAAAATGCCAAGTGAGGGAAGTTAAAGCATTATTTAAAAACATACTCAGCATATTCCCACAGATTGGAACAAAATATTTTTAAAAATTCAAAGTGACTTGCGTTTCGTTAATTCGCCATTACTTGGGAACAAATCACCCGCACAATTAGTTCTATCGTATAACCCGAGAACAAGATTCGGAATTTATCCAATCAAAAATCAAGGACAACAGATGTACATACGACAAGATGATCAACCGCAACAAGTGACCTTACCTCAAGTAGATAGTTGGGTTTACGTGAAGAATATGCCTAACAAATTCCCTAAATTTGTGAAGGGTAAAGTCATAAAAGTCTTTGTTTCCAGAATGGTAGAAGTCGAGGTGAATGTACGATCACGCAAAGTACATTTTCACCAATTCTGAACTTAAGTTGCGTTACCGCCAACAATACCCGTACAGTCATCAGGATAAGTAAATTGGTGGACAAATTATGACAATAAAACAACCGAATCAAATGCTGTACCGGAGTTACGCTGATCTAAAAGGATGCGACAACCAAGAAGACATTTCACATGTGAAGGGTATTAGCACATTACAATAAATCAGTGATTTTCAACCGGGGTTCCGCGACGCAGTTTTAGGGGTTCCGCGAATAATCAGTAAATGTCATATTTTAAAATTTGGTGTACCCACGGAAAAAGTTGGTCCACATACCATGGTCGACTCAATCTCTTGTTTTGCAATCGTTCAATATCGGCTCTGTTCGTAGTAATCTGTGTGTAGAAATGAAAAGTATGTGTAATAATGTGAATGCAACTATTTTTGTATTTGCAAAACAACTTATTTTTTTTATTCTAATTGAATTGAATTCGATTTACAATTGAATGAAGGTCTTCAAAGAAATAAACTGCTTCCAACTAAACAAACAATTCATAAATAGTTAATAATGAAACGCAATAAATTCCGTTAATTTTTTATCTTCCCCCTTCTAAATACGTCCCTGATAGCGATGAATACCCACCCATATTTACATTATTTTGTGTGCATGTGTGTACTATATGTCTATATTCGACTCGAAGTTTGTGTGGAATGATCATGTACAGTTGCTTTTTATTTTACATGAAAATGTGTGTATTCCTGTTAAAGTTGTGGGAATTTAGAAATTCACGCCTGGCAACTGTGACTGATAGCATTCATGCCTTTGGCGCGTCCAGCACTATCTCGTTGTTTTAGTGATGCGTGTTACTGAGTGGCATTTCAGCAGAGTGACAGTTATTCAGCAAAATATTGTCGTTGTTTGTGTCAATTTTAGTTGTTTTAGTGCGCTGTTTACAAATTCATCTTGACACAATTGGATAATGTGGAAGTATGTGAAAAGAATTCGTGTTTCCGAGGATGACGCGGAGAAGAATGAGAGCGATACAACTATAAGTAAGGTTGGTACGAACACTGTTAAGCCAAGTAGTAGTAGCGAAGGGCGTGAAATAACAGATACTAAGAAATATCGCCTCTATAGTGAAAGTTTTACATGGACTGGAGATGAGCGTTGTCTGACTCCGTTGTGCATTGTGTGTGGGGAAAAGTTAACAAATACTGCAATGGCTCTAGCTAAATTAACTAGACATTTCAAAACTAATCATAGTCATTTGTCAAATAAAACATCTGATTATTTCAAACGAACAACAGAAACAAAGCAAAAATTTCAAGAAGATATTTTTTTAGTGAGAATGCTCAAGAAGACAGTTATTTATTATCCGATTTAGTTGTGCAAGAAATGAAGAGTCACACAGTTGTTGAAAATCTAATAATGCCACCCTGTAAAATCATTGTAAATAAGATGCTAGGGAAGGAAGCTGAAAGTGAAATAGACAAGATTCCCGTATCTGATAATACTGTGAGTAGCCGCGTGAATGAAATGCCTCAAGATGTTGAAGACCTAATCTCTGAAATACTACAAAACACTAATTTTGCAATCCAAGTTGATGAATCTACGAATGTAACGAATAAAGCGCAGTTGTTATCATTTATAAGATCTGAATACAATGGGGAAATAGTGGAAAACTTTCTTTGTTGCAAGGAAATAGAACAAACATGTCGAGGAGAAGATGTGTACCACTTTTTAACTTCCTATTTACAATCCATGGGATTATAATGGGTTTGTTGCGTTGGGATATGTACTGATGGGGCCCCCTCAATGATTGGTTCAACAAAAGGGTTTGTCTCGCTTGTGAAAGAAAAATATCCACATGTTATTACAACTCACTGTTTTCTCCATCGCAAAGTTCTTGTTTCACAGACGATTGGAGAAGAATTGAAACATGTTCTTGACATAGCCGTTAACATGGTCAACTTTATTAAGCAGCGCCCATTGCAGTTTCGCGTGTTTGTAAAACTCTGCCAAACCATGGATAAAGACCACGTTACTCTGCTTCTACATACGGAAATCAGATGGGTTTCAAGGGGAAAAATGTTAACAAGGGTATTCGAACTTTGAGATGAGCTTCTGATTTTCTTTAGGGAGAAAATACTGGATTATGAAACTTGCGTATCTTGCAGACAGTTAAGAAAACTTAAATGTGCTGAATACTAGCATGCAAGGACACGCGGAAAATATTTTTTGTCTTCCACGGACAAACTTATGTCTTTCAAAGGTAAGCTTGGTGACTGGAGAAAACATCTCTTAAAAGGTAGTGTTGAAATGCTTCCACTTTTATCTCAGCTTCCGACTAAAACAAACAACGAGCATGATAATATCATTCCACTTATTTCCAACCATCTGGAATACCTGTCAGCAAAACTTGAGAAGTACTGTACTTCTTTATCATCTGCCATGAACGACTGGATCAGAAACCCTTTTATACAGAACACAAGCAATTCAGACATATGTTTTCAGCCTGCAAGAATAAGAGCAATTGACTGAACTTATATGTGATCGGACACTAAAAGCTAAATTCTCTGACTAGTCTTTAAATGTATTTTGGCTATCGGTGAAAAAAGAGTTTCCTGCAATCTCACAGAAAGCTTTAAACGTGTTGCTGCAATTCTCCATCTCTTATTCATTTGAACAAGCGTTTTCGTGTTTGACGAACGTTAAAACAAAACAACGGAACAGGCTTTTGTCCGTTGAAGAAGAACTTCGTGTTTTACTTATCAAACTTGCGGGCAAGGATCAAATTACTATGTTCTAAGAGACGAGCACAAATTTCACATTAAACTTGCAGTGACAACCGAACTGTACATTTCGTAAAGTGTTTCCTTTCTTTTCATGACGAATCTTTAAAAAATATTTGGCAAAGTATATAAGTGTCTATTTGAAATATATTTTTATAGATATAAAACTCAACTTATGTTAATAATGTCCTATAATATGTAAAATAAAAGTGAATGTCGTTCAATAATTAATAAATATTGTTGTAAAATTGTGTTCAAGGTATACGGGTTGCTGTTCGATTCACCTATTGTACAATACTAGTTTATATTGTGCTCTAGGCTAGATATATTTTTATGTGCCAGGTAGCTAGGGTACCCCAAAGTTTTGTTACATGTTTCTGGGGTTCCCCGAGACGAAAATGATTGGGAAACACTGCCCTAAATAAAGAACGATGCCATAATATTGCTAAATGTATTAAATCTACCTTAAGGAAATTGTGCGATTATGGAGAAACTACCTTATAGCACATACATAAAAATTGGATATAATATGATTGTATATAATTTATGTATTTTAATCATTCTATATATTGATTCTATGAACTTGGGATCAGTGAATAATGAATTTTGTGATTTGTGTCTGAATGTGGATATTGTGGTGTATGATAGATTGAATGTAGCTGTAAATATGAAAAAGTTTTAGGTCTAGGTATTGTACAGTAGCGCACAAAGGTATGCGATTTGTTGAGCTTTAATATTATAAGTTAGCAAATATCCTAAGAATGTTCTGACCGTTATTTAAAAAGAAAGGGTGAATGGGAATATGTCACATGAACTATTTTAGGAACAATTTCAGTTTAAGGTCACATTTAAAAAGCAGACGGTGAGTGGATTGTTATGATGACAAAATGATTAAATATTTAGCAATTCTAACTCGATGGGTGATTCAGGATTATGGGTCAAAATATTGTGACTTCCTTTGTTTTGTATATTGTGCACATGGTTCTTTTTCTTAAATCATGTTGGAAAACGCATGGGATTCATATTTGTGATTTTTACTTGAGTAATCAACTATTTTTAGGATTATATGCAACGATCATTACGGAAATAATCAGAAGATGTGAGCAATAAATCAAGGAGGTAAGTATATTATGTAACATTCGAAATTTATGGAATTGTGTTATGCAAAGGCAATTTACTGGTACAACAATGTCAACAAAATTCATGATTGTTGTTCTACCTAATGCTAGTTTACCAAATGTGAATATCATGTAGTTACATTGAAATATACGTTCAATGCAGAAAACAGTAAGAATACTTATTGTTTAAAATATGGAAATCAGGGGATGGAAATTAAATACTCCCCGAGAGTAAGAAACTAAGCTTAAATCACAGAATCAGTTTCGGTCACCTGTCTGTGAATTTACTAAGTAACATTTGTTAAAATAAGTAAAGATTACAAAAGTGTTCAAAGTGTCCGCCTTCACGTCTCACGCAGTGTTCATTACGATTATGAACAGTGTTGAACATGGTGATGAACACAGGTTGCTGCAAAAAAAATTATTCTGTAATTCGGGAACACTTCTAGGTGGTTCATTAGACTGGAAAAGGGATTCTTGCAGCATTCCCCATATGTATGCATCGAAGGCCGTGACACCTGGGGAGTGGGAAGTGTACAGGAATGTCATTCTGACGCTTCACACCGTTTGGCCGGAAATAGTGCTCCATGATGATAAACACCTTCTTTTAAATTCTGAATACAATTAAATCCAGGCCAACTGCACTCAGTCCTAATCTGAACACAACTTAAGACTACAGAAGGCGTCACGAGTTGTTCCCATAACGCGTATGCGCGTCAGACATGCACACATTGCAGTATCGTTTGTTTTGTCACATACTGTATGTTTTGCACATCTCCATTTGAGCTGAACTTCTTCTTTCCCAAAAATTCCCATAACGGGATAAATAGGTAAAATTTACTAGAATAATAAAATAAATTAGAATGCTTCTCGTAGATGATCATTTTTATTACATCGCCATTTTGAACACTTAACATTAATACAACACATTGCACATAGAATACATTTAATACAATGTCATAATGGTTAAGAAAATATCACCATTCACGAGAACTCGTTTTCTTTATTTTATACAAGTTACTTTAACAGTAATAAATTAGAAAATAATTAGTTCTTTCAATTCCAAAAGTCATGCACTACAGCCTTAACTGCTTGTTTAATTATGGCAATTTTATAAAACAAATTATAGACTGAATCTATATTCTTTCAGGTAAAGAAACCAAAATGTCCAAAATGCTTGTGTGTACTACTATACTTGTAATGAAGCTGTCGTACACAATATTCTGCATTCAGTACACAGGAATATCCATATCTACTTCTACTCCATGTTCACTATTAGACAGATGTATATGGACTATATTCTCCAGACACTTACATCAATACCAGAATGTTGTGATACTTTCAAGTGCAAATGCTTCAAACAATAACTTCAGTCCCTTCTGTTGTAACCAGTGGTCAACGAAAACTAATACATCTCTCCACAACGTTTCAGTTTTTACGAAGAGGTCAACTCCAAAAACAGACATTTTGGTCGTTGTTTATACTTTTATTTCTAAATTCTATATCACTATGTCAAAACTCTTTGCAGCTAAATTTTGCAATCCAAAATCACATTTCATCATTATCCTGGGGGACGAAATGATCAAAAGAGATCAGTTGGCATCAGTATTTGACACAATGTTACAACAGAGAGCAACTGATGTGATAATTGGCGTCTATTCAAGTAGCGAAATACTATTCTATACATATACTTTATACTCCTACAACAAGTGTGGTTACGCGCATAACATAATTCCAATTGGTAAGTGTAGTGAAAATGCAGAACCTTTATATGATAGTCTCTTTCCAGAGAGAGCAGACAACTTACATATGTGTCCTCTACGAGTAAGTACATTTAACCATCTGCCAAATACTAAATTAATTTCTGTTGATCCGGGCATTGTGGAAGGAATTGAAGGACAAATTATTCATACTTTATCCCAACAAATGAACTTTACCTTTACAGCTAGACCACCGAGAGACGGGATGAAATGGGGATTTAAGTATGAAAATGGAACATGTTGTGGTGTTTTTGGAGATGTGGCCTACGGAAGAGCAGATATTGGAGCAGCTGGCCTTATTGCAAACCCAGATACGATTACACTTACTAATCCTGCTTTAACATATCTGCGTCGTCAGTTTGTGTGGGTTCTTCCAAAAGCAGAAGAGATTCCTCGATGGAAAAGTATTATGTCACCATTCACTCTGTTCTGCTGGGTATTTATTAGTAGTACTTTAGTATGTTATTCGGTTTTACTCTGGTGTGCAAGAATAAGAAGTGGAGTTCAAGATTTTAAATCTTTTGTTCAAAACCCAGTTTTAAATGTTTTGTCCTTGTCTCTTGGCATTTCAATCCCACACATTCCACAGAAAACTTTCTTGAGGTGTTTGTATATACTTTGGGTATATTACTCTCTCATAATATGTACTGGATATCAAAGCTCATTGGTCAGTTTTCTGACTAGGACGACTTACAAATTAAATACCGATTCAATGAGACAACTGGTCAAGTCAGGTCTTACACTTTGTGGTACTGTTAATATTAGATCATATTTTGCAGACTCAAATGATGCAATATCGAAATTTATTTATGAAAACATGGTGATAAGTAGTTCAGCTGTAGAAAATTTTAATCGGACTATTACTAAACGCGATATTGCTTTCACTGCGGACTCGATTAAAATCCAATATCTAATTAACGAAAAATTTGCACATACTCCAGTCAAAGTCGTAGTGCATATAATGAGAGACGTAATAGCAAACTTTTATACAGTCCTTCTACTCGAAAAGAATTCCTTTCTGTACAAACGAACATCTACCATATTGTTAAGATTATTTGAATCTGGACTGAATTACAAATGGGAAACGGATATTCTTAATTCTTATCTTGTTAGACATTCATCAACAACCAATGTACCTATTTCTTTGAGCCATTTGACGGGAGCCTTTTATCTTCTATTATTAGGACTTACGGGAAGTTTCGCTGCATTCATCTTTCATCACATATTCTCTCGAGTTATAAAGAAGAAGAGAAGGTAGGCATCATTAGAACGTTTTACATTCCTTGTGATTACGGATGTAAGCAGCATTTCAAAGAACATGGCTTCAAAGTGTTGCACAATTTATAACCAAAATATGATGCAAAGTTAATTTAATTCTTTTCTCATATATGGACAGATAAAGAGGTTGCCGAACGTGGTAGCCGTGCGGACTGAGGCATCAAACCAGTGACTCTAAAGTCCCGGGTTTGAATCCCAGCCAGGATATGGATGTTTGTGGAGTTTAGAAACCTAACAGCTAATGAACTCTAGACCGATCGAAATCATTAGTTACTAAAATGGCCCGAAAATACAAAGTTTGCCAAAAATATTGTTATCTTTTCATATTAACAAAGAAAAGAAGAATAACACAAATGAGAAACATTATAAACTGCTTTTTTTTTTAATATGCAGGGGAATTTGTCCAAAAGGAACTAGACATTCAATTACAAATAACGTTCTACGTGATGAAATAGTAAATAAACTAATGGCTGCTTTTGAACATATAAGAACTTTAGTTCATATGCGGAACGTCACATTGTATAAAGTGAAAATTTGATCTGATATAAAATACATTGTTTCCAAAACTATGCAATACGTTTTTCTTTGAAGTTGTGGTTCAAACGTATGTTAGATATAAAAGTAACTGCAAAAATGCTTTAATACATTACGTAGAACTCTTACACCACAACCAGTTAGAAATATAATTAGTTTAATTGTACAATACAGAAACAATAAAAAATAATTTCTTATGAATATTACAGATAAAATATAAAAGGAAGTTGAAGACACAGGGGAAAGTTTTTTAGTGAAATTTACCTACATTTCACCATAATCAGATATTTATCATGCGACCATATTGAACATTGAGTACATTGAATTTTAAGCTGCGTTTAGAATCGGCTGAGAAATTAGAAAGATTTTTTAAGATTTGGACTAAAAAATAGAATTGAGACTTCTGAAATTAACTCAATAATAACATCTCTGAGAGTTAACACGCTCCTTCAGATGTTCGTTATGAAATTCTGCAAAAACTAGCAACATCACAACGTAATTTCAATTGATTCGGAGCCAGTTCTTCCACCCTTTGTTTAACTTTTGTTCTTAGAGGTAATTAGCAAAGCTAGCAATGCCATTTCTATTGACTGAATTTCTTTAACATTTTATTCTCTCTAAAACAATTTCAGTTTAAAATAATGTCAGACGTTATTTCCACACGCAATGTCAATGCATCGAATAGTGGGGCTGAGTACGTGGTGAGTGTTGTCAAATGTTTGCATGCGTTTTCATTTGGTGTTGGACTTGTCTTAATAGAGTGTCGGAATTCCCCATGTAGTGGGGCAATCCTGACACTTCGTACTAGTTTCATATAAACACCCTCAGTAAGCTGAGTATTTAGATGTGCAGATATATTAAATGGAAGAAGACACAATAGACCAGTGTTTGGTGGAACCTAGGTACAAAACGTGTACCTAAAGCATGTGCCTAGGTACATTTCAGTTGCAGTACCTAGCACCGGTAACTAGGTACTTTTTTGCTGTACCTAGTACCTAAATCTTAGGTACTTTTTTAGGTACTTCAGATAATAATCAAGTCAGGAATTTCTCAATGATAAGAGTTTTATAAACAAAATCAGTCTAATGTTAGGCTGGGAACATTGATATTCAAGGAATCTTGGAACTGTTTGTCTCAATAACAAAATATTGATTGAAGTCAAATGTTAGGTTTATTTGTCAGCATAAAACTTGGAAACCTTTTAATTGCAACGCTAACAATTTCTTCGAATTTTTAAAATGATAACCTCTCAAAAGACTAACAAATAGCAAAATACATTGATCGGCATGAAACATAGTAGGAATGTAGACCATATCTAAAAGATAAATACAAAGTTCATTTCTACTTTTGGAACATTTTTAAAGGTTGAATGCACCGTGCTTTCTCTGCCTCTGTTTAATCTTTTTATTAATTGAATGGCAGATCTCGACACCTTGAAGAAAAACTAACTGATTATTGGACGTTTGAGGAAATGTATCTTCTGTAATCCTTTTAGGGATAAATAACCCTTATCGATCAAAAGAGCTTCATGCACTAATTTTAGTAGACACATGAATCCTTAACTTATATTTTCTCGGACTATGCATCGGTACCGGAGAGACACGCATCTATGACAAGGTTTTCAAGACTTCAGTTTTATTAGGCAAATCTTGATACAAAATCTAGACAAAGATTCTGGCCATTAACTTACTCCTCCCTGTACTCGGAAGAATGCTTGTCGAATGACACCATCCTTCTGGCATGTGACGGCTAGATAGCCGTCCTATAAAGCTGTAAGGTCAATAGGCCAATTTAAAGTATAAATTAAAAATAAAAATATTTACATTTTGATGTTGTGCAACGCATTGAGTTCTTCATTGGCCAGAACTCGATCACATTTTAGCCCCGTTTTATCATGTTCTAATGTTTAATGTTGTGTCCGAATGCTAATTTTCTTTATTCTTCACAACAACGAAAAAATGAGGAACAACAAAATGATTTTGTCTTAAGTTCTCAATGAGCTGAATATTGCAGCTATATCTCTTTTTTTATTTGTTTATTACAAATAATTATATCATAATATTTTGTTGCATAAAACAGTGTGTATTTTGCACATATTAAAAAAGTTACTTTATTTTGGGTTCGGTTCGTTTTGTCGACAATCATTTTGTCGACAGATTACTTTGTCGACACCACTTCGTCGACAGTTCATTTCGTCGACAGGTACGTTTTGTCGACAGGTACGTTTCGTCGACAAGCCACTTTGTCGACACCTCACTTCGTTGACAGGCACGTTTTGTCGACAGGTACGTTTCGTCGACAAGCCACTTTGTCGACAGCTCACTTCGTCGACAGTTACGTTTCGTCGACAAGCCATTTTGTCGACAGGTCACTTCGTCGACAGGTACGTTTCGTCGACAAGCCACTTTGTCGACAGATCACTTCGTCGACAGGTACTTTTCGTCGACAAGCCACTTTGTCGACAGTTCATTTCGTCGACAGGTACGTTTCGTCGACAAGCCACTTTGTCGACAGCTCTTTTCATTGATAAGTACAGTTCATTGACAGTTTATTTAATTTACCGTCTTATTTCGCCGATGATAATTTTATGGGCACTATTTTCAGTCAAAGCTACAGTCTAGTTTCACCCATAGAGGATTTAAGCGGTGTGTTTCAACTTATGCGTAAAAGAATACACAATATAATACATTATTGTTTGGCTTCGCTGCAACATATATTACAAACTGCTATAATAGCTTCTTCCTCCCCTATTGCATTATTTTTCCCGTGTCTCTGAACTATCCGGTTGGGGAAAAAGGTGATAGAAAATTTAAATACAGAAAATTCAATTTTGCGCCACCTGTTGAGCACATTTTGTACTTTTTGCGCCACTTTTAATTCAGAAATACAGAGCATATGATAATTACAAGAAAATTTTAGAGAATTTTCTTGGTCTTGGGCGTCCGCAGGCAATAGCGCAAGAGGGGCATGTGCCTGGACATGGATTTCTTTAAAACTGATACTAAACATTCGTATATTTTTTGTAATAGAAATGAGATATAGGTTATTTTATTCTATGCACGTATTTATTAGGCCTATATTAGTGAAGTTTTTACTCCACGTATTTTTTCTCATGATCTCGTAGTACTACGGGCTTCTGACTTCCAGTGCAGAATAGTCACTTTTGTAATAGTACAGTGCTATTCTAACATCAGTATTGTCATTATTTTATAAATCCTAGATCATTAATATCAGGGTTTCCGCCAGGATTCTTAGTTTGAGGGTGGGGTGTAAAGTCAAAATTGGGAGGGTGTAAATGGAGTTTTGCACGGTGTCGATTGATTTTTCACCGCAAAAGTATTAAAGTTGGGGAGTATTGTCAATAATTTAGGGGTGACAGCCTCACAGGAAGGCGTCTCTCGGAATTACTGGTCAATATTTTTTTGCGCTTCATGATATCTAAACCTAATGATTCAAATAATAAAAATAAACCTATGTCAATTTAAAATATTTTGAAAAGTACTTATTTCATCTGATTAGCATATTGTGGCTAACGTTCTGCTTCAAACTGTCATACCTTTGTACGTGAAATTTCTTATTATAAACACGTTAAATTTGTTCATTTAAACATTTTGTTTGTGTTGGACAATATTCTTTTAAGTTCGTTACGTCTGAACAGGCACGTACCCACAAGTTGATTTGGGAGGATGGGGTCGAAGGTCTTTCTGAATGTGAAATTTACGTAAAATGCATGTAATTTTGCCAAAAATTATACAAATTTCAGAAAACAATCTGATTGTTTGGGAGGTACGGACTACGGACTCCCTCCCCTCTGCGTACGTCCCTGTGTCTGAGGAATGAGGTCCCTGCCTGATGACCTTTCCACGGGGAGAGACGATACTATTAGTTCAGATACTATTCCGGCGTTTGAGTGGTATAACAGAGGAAATGTCTAAAAAAAACTGCCCCTCTGTTTTCAATAGAATGTCCAAATAGATATCTTTGTCTCTTCATGTAGTGAGTGAGGATTTCCTTCAGAATTTTGAGGAACATGTACTTCCGGCCGGGTAGCTGTGCGGTCTACGGCGGTAGGCCAACAACTCGAAGGTCACGGGTTCGAGTCCCGGCAGGGGCATGGGTGTGGATTTTAATGGTAAAGGGCGAATCGTGACAGGCCGAAGTCCAAGTTACAAGACTGAGCCCATATAAAAATCAAGTTTATGTACTTGTAAGTAGTCGTCTTCCCTGTTCCTCTAGGTGACGCAGGAAATCCTTTCCGGTAGTGTGAATCTTATTTAGAGACAAATCTAAACTCTTCACCCTACTGCTCTTAGTGAACAAGCAGTGTTTGATTTGTCGGTGGGGGGGATACCAGGGATATAACCTGGTTCGTGAGGATTTCATTCCTCGTCGTTAACTCTGAATATCATCCCAACCAGAGCAGAGGTATACTGGTAACGGAACGCGCTGGAACGTTGTTCAGGTAATGCTTTTTGGAAGAAAAAATGCTCCAATTAACAATTTTGTTTTATGTCTATTCCTCACTTCACAGTTATTGGTATGACATGGTAAAAATTGAAACGTCCCGGGAGTGAAAAATTTAAGAGTGCACACCCTTTAGCCAGGGACAAAATCTTTGTATCTATACCATAACAAGTAGTAGATTGAAACTTATAAGCAACTACTAGTCTCAGAATCCCCTCTTCGTAGTTTATAACAATCGAACACTGTGAACAAGTATATTTTCAGGAATATGCACTTATGCAATCTTATCCTCCCTACTCGTTGTGGTGAGTGAGGAGTGTAAGGCAGTAGCTGCCCCTGACATAAAAATAAGTAAGACACCGAAACAAGTCATATTTCCAAAGGCATAACTGTATTGAATTTAATGTTCTATATTATTTTGCTATTTCATTTACATTAGTAAGCCGTGCTGGCAACCACAGGGAATAGTGATTTGTGGGCTGGTTCTGCCAACTTCAATTGACCTTTCCTTGTCTTTTTCCCAGTCCTGTTTACCATGCATGCTTTTCGTCGGTCCGAAGTGATTTGAGCGAACGTAAGTCCGATTTGGGGTAGTGTCTGGTTCGACCTTCCTTCGCTCTCTCGGTCATTCGTCTCAGTTTCTCCTGAGTAGATCTATATTTTATTTATTGAAGTCCGATTATATGTTATCTTATTCCGCCCTCACTTGTGCCAAAAATTGTAACTCAGGTAAATGCTGGGTCGGAGGATATTACGGTGACGTCTACCAGTCGTGGTGGTTTCCAGGCTATGGTTTCCACGCTTATTGGTGGCGTTTCCGAATTACACTTTCTGACTGCCGTCAGAGTTGCCTGGGGCGTTACAAAGTCATTTTGTAACGTAAAGACTGTCAATGTCACCACATTCCATGTCTGAGTTAATGAAATGC
>JAGDQP010029270.1:0-23492 GCA_022664845.1 Lepisma saccharinum | reverse complement strand
TAAGTTGAGGCCAAGTCTGATTTTGGCCAATGAAAGTACGCAAAATGAGAGTTGGCCTCAACTTAGCGCTGACTAGAAGTTTAGCGGTCGATTGTAGAACTGACCCTTAGTCATTTTACAATAAACAGTAGAACATCCAGTATTAGTGTCTTTCTTCTATAGCCTCACTAACAAACACCGCATCAGAATATTGACAGCAGTTTTGCTTGTCTTCCAAATTCGGTTTCACTGTAAGATTGAGAGTTTATTACCTTAATAGTTGAAAATCTTCGATGTTGCGGTATTAGAAATTCTTAGTTTTTTTTTTTATTTACTTAATGCTTCTGCGTTTGTCTAAATGTAACTGAATACGTAACATTAACGATATAGAAGGTCTTATCTATCTTCTTAGGTGAAAATCATACTTTTTCTGATATTAGAAAATTCTAACATTGAGCTGCTTTACCTACGTAGGCCTATTGCTTTTGCTTTTGTGTAAATATAACTGATTATGTAACATTGACAGTTGGTAAAGTGTTAAATAATGCCTGATTTTTTTTTAACAGGAAGCGAACATGCAAACAGTGAGTGAGAACTATCTACCAACTAAATCATTAATTTCTAATATCTAATAAAATTGAATCTAAAGTTTTGATACCTTGTTAGATGGTTCATTACAGGTGTGTTAGAAAGTAGATAAATAAGATCTTACGTGCAGGTGCAGTCACTTGTTGGGAATGTACACTTTGCAGCTTGTGCTTGAACTGTAAAACAACTGAATCCACATAAAATACCGCGTTGGCAGAGTTGTCTTGGAGTTTACTCGAACTTTGAGAAGCTTGATGGTTTTCGAGAATTGTTATTAATAATAAAACGTTTTCAAGAAGATGGGTAACACAAAATTGACAGATAAGGAACTGTACCTCATTTAACAGAGCTGTCAGAACATGTAAGCATGCTATAACAGTTGTCTTAGTTAAGTTTTCAAGATATCTTTGGGATTTTGGTGGGCCAGGTAAGATGCCTATCACTGCAGGATAAACTGATCAAATGCTTTGTTTAGCTTTGCCGAAGAAATCGTAACTGTAATTCAACAGGCCCTCACCGCCCTGGTCTACATTACATTGGGAGAAGAAATCTCATGGTGAGATATCTTTTGACAGCGGGTTTTATTTGCAAGGGCGGTGATCCCCTTCCCGCTGTCGCTCCCAGTGCAATATCTTCGACCTGTTCGGTGCAGCCGGCTGCATCCTGAAATGTCGGGGACGAGTACCCACTGAAGTCTCTTCGTGTTCTCTGCGTTCATCACGCGGGACAAAACAGTCAAGGTGATCAGAGAGAATCTCGCTGACACATCAGGACGTCTGTTCGGAACAAACTTCAAAATATTCCTAAGCAATAGCATTTACATTGTTGACTTAATAATATAAAGAAATTATGACGGAATAACAATTAGTATGAAATATACAGGCAATGTTCGTTGGTACTTTCTATTGTGTTTTTACGAGGACAGCCTGATTTTATACAGATCAGTTAATGATATGGTTCTCACCACATTATAGTTTCAGTGAACACCTTAGTCTTTCCAAATTTTAGCGTATATTTGCCCTTCCAGTCTTATCTTTACTGTTCAACTATTGGCAATAGTAATTTAAGGGCTGTATCAAAAACATTACTACTAATTGAACAGAAACTCACGATACAACGTGTGCAATTGATAAGTCATCAGTGTTGTACTTTCGGATTCGTAGAATGAGTAATGAAAGGAGTTTGTACAGCTGAAAATGAAAAATCTGTACACACACACACACACACACACACACATAAAGTAAATAATTGACAGGGGAAAAAAGGCGGGAAACGTGGAGGTACACATTTTAAGAGGTCTTTCTAGACTATCTACAGTGACACCGAAATACGTTCAGCGTGAAAAATTTACTCTTCCGATTACGTAATTCAGAATTAGCAGCTTGACATCATCATCTGGTAGAGCAGGGTTTCTCAACTTTGGGATCGCGAAAGGAAAGGAAGTGAAAAAAATAGAGAAAATTAACAACGGTCTCGTAGGTAAAAACTAATGAATTTTAATGATAGTTATGTATTTTGCTTATTGTTTTTATAATTATTAAAGCTAACGAAATTTGTTTATTAGTTTCGAGTTATTAATTAGAATATCTACGGTTAAACACAGTAAATCAATGGCAAAGTTTTGTATTAGCCAAATATCATGTATTTCGAGATACGATCCTCCATTGTAGGATGTTCGTTACATTCATATCTAGGGGAATCGTTTTTCTTAATTGTCTTGTGTCTCTCAGAAGTGCAATTTTCAACTTCTGTGCTCATCTAATTTCTTCTCATTTTATTTTGACCGGTTGTATTTTAATTAACATGCATTATTTTATACGCGGGCAATATAATCGCTAAAAATATCATTTGGCAAAGACCACATCTTTGTCTTATCTGTATAAAACCAGTCTGTTCTTTAATTTGATATAAGTGATAGAAAAGAAGTGTTCACAATACTACTTATAATGGTGAAAACAGATAGATAAAAGGCAAGCAAATTACATAATTTTTTGTCAAAATGAACCCGGAAATACTAACATTACATTCATATTTAGTCTAGAATTATTACTAAAACACGTAAAATTTACGTACATATACAATATATTATTGTAAGGAGTATATAATCACAAGTATTTTGTCAGAAAACATTTACGTATCGATGTCTCGTACACGTTCCGTTTAGAAGTAAGTTCGCTTTACAAATAGTTCGTTATAGTTCCGTAATGAATATTAAAATATAAAAATGTGTAAATATTAAGTATAGTATTCTGCTGTAAATTCTGTATTATACGATACGTTGTATTGAATATTTGAATATCAACTAGAAAAACACTACAATGACAGATCCATTTTTAATGCTTGTGAATGAAGATATAGCAAAAGATTTCCCTAGTGAACCTTTGAATAAATCGATACATTATGTATACAATATTATTATAGAAACATGCTTCATGCATGCACAGATTTTCTTCTCAATAAGATTAGAAACTAAAATCATTTTAAATAAAGATTTCCAATATACAGAATTGACTTTAATTCTCAAATCTAGCAAAACTGGGAGGATTTCCCTGATGTTCTCCGTAGATACCTCTATGGCAGTAAGTACAGCTGGAGGTGGTTGTGCTCTTCTTGTGGGTGCAAAAAGCACAATACCGGCGTGGTCCATTCTGCTGCACGGCTCTTCTAGTTCCGGTAATCTCGTCTGGTTTCTTCTTCAGGGCGGCGTTGATGATCGCTCTAAGGTGTATGGACAATCCAATTCCTTATCCACTGGCTCGTTGTGTTTGCTACGGCGACCCTGTGAAGGCGAAGCAATAAACTGCTCGTCGTAGAACCTGTACTCTGTCTATGACAATTGTGGATATAGATCACGCAGCCATTGATCAGAGATGTTCAGCATATTGTAATAATAATAATAATAATAATAATAAAAGCGAAGAGGCCATCTTCTAAAACAACAATTTATGTTTTGACACATTTCATCGAAAGTCTCGACGCCACTTTTGGTTATATTATACGTCGCTGCTTTGACGTTCGTTGAACGATTGATCCATCGGTCATTGTTGAGATAAGTGTGATGATTTTAGACTTCTTTCTAGGTTTGAAACTTACGGCTATTCTGAACTGACTGCAAAAATGAATATGGATGTCCCAGAACCTCTGGTTTTGTACTTAGGTTGTACGAACTGAGGGGAACGAACGCGTTCTAGCTTGTTTGATTTGATTGTGCCCACGCATGTTAGACTGTAATTTTCCAAAAGCTTCTCTGCTAAGTGGAATACTCATAAACCAATAGCCTATTGTTTAATTTCTGTTCGAGCCCTTAGTAGGGTCGATCAACTGCCCGACGTAGTAGAAGACCACAGGAACACCTGGAGTTACGGACTTGCGCTAAGTTGAACTGTTACGTCGAACATGTAATACGTAATAACTGTCTCATAGCACGATGATTTTGATGCCATATTTATTAGGCTTATACTCATGCCTCAGAATCCAACCAGATGCTGGTTTGTAGTGAAATAGCAACCGGGCTTGTAATTTTCTTTACAGTTCCGTGAGAGTAGATCCCAGATTTCTTTCAGCGGAGTCAATTTCATTTCCTTTTTTTGCTCTCTTCTTTTGTTTTCTTATCCTCGTCAAACGTTGATGAGGAAATTAAATCTTCCTAGACATCATTGCCCTGTATCTAAATTCACAATAAGAGTCATCGAACGTAAGTTGCGTTGGTCCTTCAGGGTAGCAGAGAACACAATCTAAAGGAGCTTTTAGTTCCACCGTTGAAACATAACTTAAAAGTTGGAGTATATTTCCAGTTGTTTTAACTTTGCCCGAAAATTTCTTCATTAGTATGAATAAGAATAATGTTTAATATTTCGTCTGACATTTGAAAAGAAACTGAAATATTTGATAGGATCTGCGTCAATATATTTTGTGGGTCCTGGCCTGAATGGTCCATGTTTTTACGTAGACTTTACCGATAGTTAGCGCGTGCTCGTAACCATGCTTTCCATAAACCTTATTTTAATCTATCTTATCAGATGATCAGTTTGTAAATCTTCTGGTTCTGAAGATCCTTTTAGCAACTCCTCCTCCAGTCGGGGACTCTTCAGGTTCAACATCCTTCTCTCGTGTTCGTTTTTTATACCGCAGACTGCGGTGATGAATTTTTCACTTTCTCAGGTTCTCTGATAGTTGAAACACTAAGATCATCGTTGTCTTCCAAATCATCATCTTTCTCTTCACTACTGAGCAAGAAGTTTGAGTCGTCATCACTATTAGTACGCGATTCATCCCTCGTTTCTAATTCAATGTGGTGAGCTGGCATGAGCATCGCGTTCTTCAAGAATGTTCGTGGTTAATTTTGTTCCTTTCATGCGCGAAGTTCACCATCTCTGTTGATCTGGAGAGATTGCACCTTGTGACACTTTTTAAACTTGTAAGTATAACTGAAGTGTTAACGTGATATTGGTGACATTCTGGCATTCAATACTTCAATGCCTTATGAACATATGCAGTCAGATAATAACTTACTGTCTCGTCTTAAAAAATTTTCAGAGATAACGAAAGTGGGACATGGTACAAATGCTCGTGTACCTAGTGACAAGCATCATTTACCTTGTGCCATCTGGAATGAGATACATTTGAATTTGATTTTTTTAAAGGCCTTTAGGCAACTATTGCTCGGGCCGGATGGATGATTATAGGATAAATTTTTGGAATGAAGAAAGTGGGAGGATCTCGAGAAAACCCACGCACATGGTGTTTGTCCACCACAAAGCCCGGAATGAAATACAGTTCAACAGACAAAATATAGCCCGTGTCGAGAAATAATCGCCGATCGGGTAGCCGCGCGGTCAAAGGCGTTAGGACAAAGACCTAAAGGTCCCAGGTTCGAATCCCGGCAAGGGCATGAATGTTTGTAGATTTTAACTAGGGGTAAAGGGTCGAATCGTGACGGGCCGAAGTCAAAAAGTTACTGGACAGGCCCATTTAAAATAAAGTTTACCGAAGTTTTTATCGATAAATGATCACACTATTGAACCCGAAATCTTTTTCAGTTTTCTCTGATTAAAAGTATCTTCTCTGGATCGTCAAAATTATTTGCTTCCAGAAATTTGTTACGCCATGGCTGAGTCTATTGTACCATATTCCTTCTATGTCTTGCACAGTGTTTTTAATGTCTTATGCTTCCCTGTTGTAACGTCGGCAGGTGGCACATGGTACATGATTCTGTTGTGTTGACCTTCCTATAACCGTATACGTTATATTAGTAGTTTGGCGAAGTGCTCGCTAGATCCCTGTACTTTTATCGCTGAATAAACGAAGTATTCTTTTTTTTTTTATGTTTTGTTTATTTGTAAAATGTGCACTTATTGGCACGAGATTCAAAAACAATGAACAATGATAGCGAATCTAATAGAAACTAATTCTTTAATTATATTTAAAGAAAGTAAAGTATTAAGTGCACTAGACAGTTGTATGTACTTGGAATGTAAGTAGTACATGTTGAGTACAGAGGTTTTGAAGTTCTTGTATTATGTTTTAATCCTCTATTAAATAAACTAATTTTGTTGTGATCAATCATCGTCTTCTTTATAGTTAGGCGAAGTGGAGGAATTGTTCATGTCGCCCAGGCTGTTGAAAAGCGCCGCAGCGATTGTGGACCTTTTCTCTACGAAATTTAGTTGTCACCAGTACAGCGTAGCTTTGGGGCACTCTCTTAGGTATGGTTTTCATATATAAGATCGTGTTAAGAATCTAGCGCGGCCCTGAGAAGAATAGTATATTGATGTAATAGGAGTCCAGAGAATATTGACCGCACAGCTGCAACGTGTTGGATATATTTACTGCTGTGGTTACAGAGATAGAACAGGACGTCCCGTTACATGTTACAAGGTACGCGACCCTCTGTTTATTAAGAAATATGGCTGATTACGTGTTACAGTATTACGAAACCTCATAGAGCCGTGCTTATTCTACTCATCTTATAAGAAATCCAATGACTGTCGGCAGGAAAATCAGTTCGTACTAGTTAACACTAGATACAAACTCAGTTGATGCCGCGCACACTTTTACTTTTGCATCCCCAAATCAAATGTTTCCCTTTTTCAAACAGTTTCTCCTCAAAGCATACGAAACTCGCACTCTCTTCTAATTGTACTTAGGAAATTAACGTGCACAAATTAACACTTAACACATACCATTCACTATATATTACGGCTTTTTTGCCATCATCATCAGTAGATAGGAGAAAAACAGTTCACTAAAACATGATTAAACAACAGGAAGATACAAGAACGAAATGGCGGACGTTCATATGGAAAACAGTTGACGACATTCTGCGCGTTCGCAAGTACTGATGTGGGAGGTGGGTTTTAGTTGAATGAATGAATTTTAGTTTAGGACAATAATTAAGCTTTTGGTACTAACACACGTAAAATTTACGGACCGTCAGCTAGTGTTTAATACTAACAATACGTATAATCTACGTATGAACTTTTTCTGCAGATACTAATATACATTATAATAAGCGTAGTGACTTACGGAAGAAGACCTGCGCACTACTTGAAGAACTGGGGTCGCCAGCAACTTCACCAGCAGTAACTAGTTGATTCATTGTAGACGGGGTGTAATGGGAAAACAGTGAAAGTCAATATTTTTTCGTCACGTCAAAATTATGTATGTTAGTTGTCTCGGATTAATCGGAAACACTGGCAACTTGGAAATTCAGTAGATCGATAAAACAGAGGGACATCGAGTTTCCTCTGAATGAAACGCATTCATAAGTTTTACTACCATTTGAACGTAGCTGCTTATTTTACTTAGTAGTGGAAACAATGTTTATTGAGTTGGCTTCAATTTAAAGATGGCTTTTTGTGTGTACAAAATAACTCGTAAACATTTCTTTTGTTTTGCATCAAGTATGTTATATTTGATGACTCTAAATTGTTGGATCAAACCATCACCTGTGGAATCTCCTTTGTGTTCCTTTTAGTTTATGAGATATGTGAATGTAAATTACAGTATTTTGTTTGGGATGACAAAAACTTAAGAATTATATATAACTTAGTGAAGCTTCTTTAGGACCGGGCATAGTGTAATGGTTAATCTTACAACTGTTGATACAAGGGTCCTGAGTTTGATTCCTGGTGATGGTGGTACCGCTTTGCTTTTGTTTCTCTCTTGACAGAAACAATAAAGCGGCAAGGTATCACAATTTTTAGCGTTCTCTTTTAAGATATCGCTTTTTGTTTTTGTTCTGTCTGTCGCTAGCTTAACGATCTATGATATTACTAGGCGAAATACCGAATTTTGAACAATAAATAGCTTATTTAGTAATTGTCTTGTGTGTAACTTAACGATATCTGTCGTAAAGTTCAAACGATTTTGTAATCTACGTCAAATTATTATTATTTTTTCACATACCATTGTTTCAGAAGTCCAAACATATCGTAATTCTAAAAGAATTCTTTTGTTATCCATGTACTATTATTACACATTTACATGGAATCTGTTACTAAAAGATCGTTAAATGCTTGTTTCAGGATCGTGTGAAAATGGCCTTGATCAAACAAGAAGAGGAGGAGGCATTGGGCAGACGGAAGAAAAGGAAGTCAAAGGATCCAAAGAAGGATGGCGATGATGGAGATGAAACAAAGGACTATTTCCCTGATAGAAGCGAGATCGGACAGGAAGAGGACGAACCACGTTCCAGGAAAGAAGATCGCTCGGAAAAGGAAAGGGAGAAAGGCAAGGCGAAGTCCGCGAAGAAGGCAGCTGCTGCTGCACCACCTCCAATGGATTACTTCGAGCTCCTGCGAATAGCTCAGCAAAAGCAGGCCCAGCCTGTTTCTGCGGAAACATCTACATCGAAAGACGACGAACCATTGCGACTGATGACAAAAAAGCAGCGGGAGGAATTTTTGCGCGAGAGAGATGGTCGTGCAGAGAGAGAACGGCGACGTATAGAAGCTATGAAGGCAGCCAGAATGGGGAAGAAACCAGGTTCAGCTGGCGGTGGTGGAGATTCCCGAACACAAGGCCAGTCCCCTGTACCCGTGAAAAGTCGAGAGGAAAACAATGCACCTAGAAGGGAAAGTCAAGAACCTCGTAATCGACAGGACCGTGATGAGAGAGGACCTATTAATCCCAGGGACCGAGTAAACAACAGACAAGGCGACGACAGAGATAGAGGTGGTTTCAAGATCCCGCAGAAACGGCGAAACGATGAGTCACCTCCTAGAAACCGTAGAGAATATGACGACCGAGATGAAGAGGATAGATATGAACGTGACCGCAACACAAATAAAAACTTCAAGATACCGTCGAAACGCCGCGATGAAGACTCTCCACCGCAACGATACCGTAAAGATTACAATGATGAACAGAATGATGATGATAGATATGATAGAGATAAGAACTCTAATAGAAGTAATTTCAAGGTACCGCCGAAACGACGGGAGGAAGACTCGCCGCCATCAAGATACCGTAAAGATTACGACGACGATCAAGACAGGTACGATAGGGACAGGAATTCCAGTAAAAGCAACAAGATTCCGCCGAAACGACGGGAAGACTCACCACCACCAAAATATCGTAAAGAATACGATGACGACCGAGATGAAAGGGACAGGAGTTTCAATAAAGGCAACAAGATACCGCCGAAACGACGAGAAGACGACTCGCCACCAAGATATCGTAAAGAATACGATGACGATCGAGATGAGAGGTACGATAGAGACAGGAGTTCCAATAAAAGTAACAAAATACCCCAGAAACGACGAGAAGAAGAATCACCACCACCAAGGTATCGTCGAGAACGCGATGATGATCAAGACGATGGTGATAGATACGAAAGGGACAGGAGTTTCAGTAAAAGCAACAAGATACCACCTAAACGACGGGAGGAAGACTCGCCACCACCAAGATATCGTAGAGAATACGATGACGATCGAGATGATGATAGGTACGATAGAGACAGGAATCCCAATAAAAGTAACAGGATACCTCAGAAACGGCGAGACGAAGAATCACCACCACCACCAAGGTATCGTCGAGAACGCGATGATGACCAAGATGATGATGATGATAGATATGAAAGGGACCGAAACACAAGTAAAAGTAATTTCAAAATGCCCCCAAAACGTCGAGACGAAGAATCCCCGCCACCAAGGTATCGGAAAGAATATGATTCTCCAGACGATAGATACAGAGATCGTAGCAAATTGCCGCCAAAACGCCGAGAAGAAGAATCTCCGCCAAGAAGCAGGAAAAGCTATGATGACGAGCGAGATGATGATGATTATAGGAAATATCGGGAAAGTAAAAAATTACCCAAGAACCCTAACAGTGGCTCGGACGAATACCGAAGTAACAGTGTGAAATCTAGTGCGCAATCGTCAAAATTTTACAGGACTAATCGAGACCGCGGTGTTGACGAAGATGTCGAGGAAGAAAAAGAACTCGAAAGAGACTACAAATCGGAAAAAAGGTTATTTCGGGACCAAGAGTGTGATAGTGATGGTGATAGTAATCGTAATAGTAGGTCTAACCTAAGTGCTAAAGCTCGGTCTTCCCGTGGTGATAGTGAGAGTGAGAGAACGGTAGACAACAAATTCAAAGTGCCATCTACAAAACCAAATAAAAGTCGTCCGAACGATGATAATGGTTTTGTATCGCGGGAAAAGAACGTGAAATCGCGTCCAGAATTTTCGTCCAAGACGAATCGAAGTAGGGACAGTGAAAGCGAGGAATTAAGTCGAAGTGAGCCGAAACCAAAAACTTCCAAACCTTCGTCTTCAGATTCATTTTCGAAAGACATTAGGAAACCCATTCCCAGTAAAAGTGCATCTAGTGATAACAGAAATGACAAATTTCCGGGTAGGGAGAGAGAGCGGGAAAGTGTGAGTAGGGACAGAAGAGACGAGAGACCTCCTCCCAAGAACCCAAAAGACGGTGCTTTAAGCAAGAAAGAGATACC
This sequence comes from Lepisma saccharinum, assembly GCA_022664845.1. Lineage (NCBI taxonomy): Eukaryota > Metazoa > Arthropoda > Insecta > Zygentoma > Lepismatidae > Lepisma > Lepisma saccharinum. Next base: position 12,964 of record JAGDQP010029270.1, on the reverse strand, counting down.
GACGAGCAGCAAAAGTAGTTCAGATCTCAAGCGACCAGGACCAAGTGGTTTGTTTAAGGGTGAAAAGGGTAGGGATAACTCGCCTAGTATTGCGAGTAAAAATAACAACCGAATGCCCGAAAGACCCGTAAAGACACAAAGACCGGTAGATAGAGATACGAGAGAACCGCCTGCGAAAATGGCTAAGGTCCAAGATTCCTCGAGTAAGCAGAACAGACCTACAGAAGTTCCTTCAAAAAGTGTGAAGCAACCTGACAGTACGAAAGTGTTAGATAAGAACAGAATGTTAGGTTCTAAAGATCCACATGAGATGCAAAACCGTAAAGAATTTCCTCCTAAAGACATGAAACTTAAACAACCTCCATCGACAGGTGTTAAACCGAGGGAATTCCCTCCAAAGGATGTTAAACCAAGAGAATTTCCTCCGAAAGATGTGAGAAGTAGGGAATTCCCTCCAAAAGACGTAAGACCAAGACCATTTCCACCAAAAGATATGAAGTCTCGCCAGTTCCCGCCCCCAGATGTCCGAAGAAGACCGCCACCTAAACTTAAGAAACGTAAGTTATGAAAATTTTGGTAAGCGCTTTTTTTTCTTCTTCAGGAATTACAAAAATGGGTTGCTATTGGTCCTTATGCATAAATTTACGTTGTAGGATTTTAATATTTGTATACCTGTTATTATTTGTGTTTGTGTGTAGCAATAGCAGAAGCCTCTAGAAGTGATAAGGTTAGAAGGATAACAGGGCTGGGTAGTACTAAGTCGCAATTTAAGTTGATACGTACAGTCTAAAATGTTGATTAACGTTCTGGTAGTCATGGTACGGCAAAATTGTGTTAAATCCAGTTGATGAAGTACCCTCCCCGACACAGCTTGCGCTTTAAGACGGCCTTAATGCTGTTAACTGCCCTTACAATTAATTTTACGTACAGCTTCTGTTTCCTCAACATCGTACTGGCAGTAAACGTTAAGTATACATTTTTCTAACTTTCTATTCACAGTAACATAGATGTATATTTCCTAACAGTGAATTTGTTCCAGACGGGAACACACACATAAACACGTAATAATAATATGGAATTCTTTCAATATTTCGAACTTATTAGGTGTTCATATTCATGCGGAGAAAAGTAAACGACGTTCACGTGCAGAATGTACGAAAGACTAAAGCAATAGTGAAAAACCGCGGACAACACATCGACGCTTGGAACACTTGACTACTGTATAGCATGTAAGTTTCTGAAGTTTTGATTAATTGACAAATGTATTGCGTGTAAGTTGCAGGAGGGGATCATGGAAGGGTACGTATTGAAGATAATGTACAAATGGGAAGTTTAGGGTTGTTGAAGGTCCGCAGCAAATCCGATGTACATTTTTTCACAATCAACCCACCCACACCCCGGACACCAATCCGGATCTAATTAGCCAATTTGATCCTGAACTAACCAAAATCAAACAAATCCTACATTCTCACTTCCACATTCGCCAGTCTGACCCTGACACAAGACAACTATTTCGCAGCAATCCGAGATTCGTTTTTCAGTACCTACTAATCTTAGAAACATCGTAGTCCGTCCGTCCTCTTGCCATCCCCAACCGGAGCCCACATATGCAAGAGACCCGAATATAGGACCTGCGCCATCTTCATCACTTCTCCCACGATCACTACCAATACAGCTTTTGGCCGATACACGTTATACTCTAAGGATACGTGCTACACCTCTAACATATCAAATTCTGAAAATATCAATAATGATCCAGGTCAACTATGGAAGTTTATAAAAAAAATTAAACATAAAATTTCAAGGACAGGATTGTATAACACTGAAGAAATAGCTAACAAATTTGCACATTATTTCCAGTCAGTATTTGTATCCTCTTCTCAAAAGTTCTGTGATTTTGATAGTAATCAGAGAGGTTACGAAGAAATCAGAATATTGTCTGTTGACCAATGAAATGGAAAAGGCTATCAATAATCTAAAATCCAAAACGACAGTTGGATGTGACGGCATACCCTCCTATGTAGTCAAAGGATATATTGATATGTTTAAATATTCCCTATTGATTGCTTTCAACGTAGCACCAAAACATGTACTTTCCCTGACAAATGGAAATCTGTTTTCGTTTGGCCAATTCTTGAAACTAATGACAGGCGAGGAATTACCAACTATAGGCTTATAGCAATGTCTTTGAACAGATTTTATATCAGCGGATTATTAATCACGTGAAGCCAGTTATTTCAACTAAACAATATGGCTTTGTTTCACACAAATCCACGATAACAAACCTTGCAATTGTTACAGATTTTTTTATATCAAACTGTTTGGATAAAGGAAAGCAAGTCAATGTGATCTATATCGACTTTGAAAAGGCATTTGATAGAGTATATCACAATATATTACTAGGTAAATAAAATCACTATCACTTTCTCCTTCCTTGGTTAGGCTCATGCCCTCTTCTTTAACTGATCGAAGATAGTCTGTTCTATTTAAAGAATACAAATCTAATGAATATAAAGGAGGAGTCCCCCAAGGCTCGAATCTTGGACCATTGTTATTTCTTTTGTTTATTAATGACCTCCCGGAATTCATACCCGGTAATGAAAATAATGCTATTTGCGGATGATCTCAAAATATATGCTAAAATGAATTCTGTTGAAGATGCCATAAAACTACAACATTGCTAAATGGTGCAGTATCAATCAACTTCCGGCCAATGTGAAGAAATGGAAAGTATTATCATACAGTAGAAATAAATCGATTTATCAATTAGATTATGAAATACATAAGAATGCATCAAGTAGACCTGATGTGATTAAATATCTTAGTTTCACATTTGATATGAAATTGACGTTTAACAACCACATAACAAATATTACAAATGAAGCTTTTAAAATGCTAGGATTTGTAATGGGAGTTGAACAATGTTTCTACATTAGAGAAAATGTACTATACTTACGTTCGTTCCAAACTGGATTATGCCTCTACTAGTCGGAATTCCCCCCCTCCAAAAAAATCTGAAATTTCTAACCCATAAAATAAGCCGGATCTATCCTACTTACGAAAACTACAGTACAGTCATTAAAAACTTTAATTTTCAGACGTTAGAGCAAAGGCGTATCATTTCTGATCTGTTTTTTCTTAGGAAAGTAATTCAAAATGGCATTGACTGTATCATTGTTATAGTTTCGTGTTCCGTCATTAACTAGTGTAGACAGTACTGGTCTCTTACACTTCAAAAAGGCTAAGACTAATATAATGATGATGTCGCCAATCTGGAGAATATGTACTGCCTACAATATGCAGGCGGAGCCTTGAGTGTTCGTATTAATAACCCGCGCCATCAACAAACCCGATGCTTCTGTATACTTACACACCCAGTCACACAAAACCAATTTTAATATCTCCTTCCGCATTGCTATAATACACATTATGCCCTCAACGACCAGCACCTCAACACTGAGCCTGTGGGAGGGGGGAAATTCCAACCAAAAATGATACCTGACCTAAGCCTTCAATAACCGTAAACCTCCCATTTGAACTAAGGTTTGACATTTTTATCGGGTTTTAGATAGAAAACGGCAATGCATATAAATGTTAAGCTGTGTACAGACCTCAGCAGCTCTGTCGGTAACGGTGTGTGGCTGACTGTGGCGTGGTAGTCGTGTGATCTGAGGTGTTCAGTCAGCGATTCCAAGGTCGTGGGCTCGAATCCCACCTGGAGGGAGCATGGATATTTGTAGATTTTCTCAAGCATTGCACTCATATAAACATGACGGCCTAAGTCAAAGTTACTAAAATGGCTCACACAAAATAGTTTTATCAAAGTTATTTTCGGTACAAGTGTGTCACTACTGTGGAATCGGGAGGGTGGAGATTGCCTTTTTCCTGTTGGAGAACTACACCGGATTCAAGCCTCGGCGTGGTTCGGAACCCAATATAATTAATTGTAGGTCTCGAAAATTTTCTTTCACCAGGGAAACCGGGATGGCCCCTCTGATCCGCCTGAGCAGAGTCTGAATTGCCGCTAAACCTTCCCAGTGCCACTTTACCGTCGGGCACACCAGACCATTATTTGTAACCTCTGTTGTCTTGTGCTTTCCGGATTAGCTCAATGCTTCTGTGGATAATAAATGTTGTCTCAATATGGTATCTGTGAAAGTTTATATTATTGATAATGTTTGTAGATTCTAGTAATTAATTTTGCACGGAATTCCATATTACAAGGGCGTAGTTTATAATTTTATGATGCTCTTCAATGATAATTTCGTTTGGAAGTAATTTGTTAATAAAGATTAAAAGCAAGGAGCATCAAAGTTTATAACGTATCTAGTTAGAGAAGCTAATAATAGGTCCGAGTCAGTCACGAAATCAACAGCTGGGAAACTGTTATTTAATAGTACGTAATGGAGTACTGACTGAAATCAACAGCTGGGAAACTGTTATTTAATAGTACGTAATGGAGTACTGACTGAACTCTGATACTTCCTTGTATTTCAATTTCACAAAATTATAGTGTTGTAGACTTTACATAGCAATATTATTCTAGAGTTGTAATGGCAGTCGCCGGCCACGGTGGCCGAGCGGTCTGCGGTGGTAGGCCATCGGAACGAAGGTCCCGTGTTCGAGTCTCGGCAGGGGCATGATTTTAACAGCTAAAAGGCGAATCGTGACGGGCCGAAGTCCAAAGTTACTAGACTGGCCCATTTAAAAATAAAGTTTACCAAAGTTTTTTTTTATTATTATTATTATTATGACAAACGTAATCTGTATGCCAACAATTTAAAATGCAATAGTTTTCATTACTTGTATGATATGCCCTCATTTCAGAAAATTTAGAAACAAAAGTTAACGAAAAACTCAGGTTTTTATTATTATTATTATTTTAAGTGAGCCCAACTCGGTATTCAACATAATTTCCAATACATATCCTTCCATGATCACCCCCTGAAACCTACACGCATTATATTTGTCATTGTTCCAGGCTTCTGAAACTTACACGCTATTTCAGTAGTTAATTGTTACGTGCTTGATGCGTCGTCCACTGAGTGGCGCCAATATCGCTTCAGTCTTTTGTTCATTCTGCACGTATATATTTACTTCTCTCCGCATGACCACGAACCATTAATGAGTTCGAAATATTGAAAAAGTTCTATGATATTATTATGTGTATGTTCCCGTTTGAAACAAATAAGCTGTAACTGTATTCCTTTTTACCTTAAATTTACCATAAATTGCCTTTCCAGCTTTCCTTTGTTACATATATTAATGTATCATGTGGTTTGATACAAGTTTGGAGTTTTTATTGATAGTCAGCGTTGAGAGAAAATGATAAAATTATCGGGAATCGTTTTTATTTTTTTCAATTATTTCTTCTTTAGATATAGCGCGTGATGAATATTTATTTTACGTACATACGTTTCACTCTGTGGTTTATAAGCTTTCGAAATTCCAATAGGAGCTGAATCGGAACCTCTCAAGTATTACCAAGCATTCTCGGAACTAAGAGAAACAAGAAGCAATGCTATGGGTTTCGAGAGAGAAGCTAGCCCTCATCTTTCCCCCGAGCCTTTAGTTTAAAGGCAGGTTTTTGTATACTCTCCATAATAGATAACTGTCATTGTTTTGTTCAGCTTCACTATTGGAATTCATGGGGGTGGGGTCTTCTTGGCTGCTATCATCACTCCCAGGCGTTGCATATTGCCTCTGAATCTCTTATATACTCATACAATGTGCACACATTAACCTGCTCGTTATTTGGGTTTCTTCAAAGACATTAGAATTTAATACCTGTTTTTTTTTTTTTTTTTTTTTTTTTAATTTTACCCGTTTCTTGTTGAATTGGGTATTTATTGAATTGGATGCCTTTCCTATTTCTGGTTCGGATACCGTCCTGCATTTCAATGAATTCCAGCGATCCTTCCGTAGTGTTGTGGTTGATGCATAGTATGTTAGTTCTTTAAGATAAACGGTAAAACCTCGTGGTGAACGTTGCCTTCCCATCTGGATACCTAATTGATATCCTTTCCTTTAGTCTGGCTTCTCTTGTTTTCCTCCATTTCTTAATGCACTCATCAATTCATTGTACGAAACCAGGCTTGGGGTCCTCTCTGGGAAATGACATGATGCCCTGCACTGTAGTATCGTTTGTAATAGGTTTAACGGTCATCCACTGTTGTACTGTGTGATGGTAATGACTTCTTAGCTCTATTGGATATTATTTTTTACAGTCGTCTTCCAAATTCTGCTGCATCGTTTCAGGTTGTATTACGGCCCCTCTCCGATATGGGTACTTCTAAAATTTTGTAGAGATTAGGTAACGAACTTGTAACTGCTTAAAATGGATAATAAATAGTCCTTGACTTGAAGCTAGCCAGTTTAGTGTTCTATCTAAATTTGTTGTAATAATGAACGTTATGATGGCAGTCATTTTAGTATATGAATCGGTTAAGTGTATGAGAAACAACTGCGTACTTATGTGTGATGTATATTCTACAGGTCGTATTGAAAGTGATGAAGAATATGATTCCGAGATGGATGATTTTATAGATGATGGTGAAGAGGATGTGGATTACTCTAAATATATTAAGGAAATATTCGGTTACGATAAGTCAAGGTAAGTTTTTGTTTATTATCTTTTCATGCAAACTGTTTTAATAAGTTAACTTTATCTCCTTGTTTTGAGTTTTAAGGAACTACTACTGAGATTCGTTGAATGGTCATCTATCTTAATGCTATTTTTTGTATGCAGCTCTGACTCACGGAGCCTAATACGTTATTGTGCAATTTGGACTGAGCAGTTATTATATTAATAATACATGGTAGAACATGCGCAAATCGACGATTAGTTGGAAAAGACTGAGAATAGTGGTAGGATTTTTCATATAAACATTGTAGTATTAAAAAAAATAGTAGTTAAAGATTCGCTATGGACAATGCTAATAGTAATAATGTTGTGTTTTTTCTCCTTCTGTATCTTTCATGTTCTTAACAGCGTTCCCACTTACCTGGAAAAGACTTTTGCCTATTATCTGTGAAGTAGCTCGTGAATACTGTGTATGATTTTCAAGTTCTTTATGTGCACACAACGTTGTGGTTAATCTCTCTTTCAAATTAATTCGTATTACATGCGATCACATCATGAAAGTTAGGTCTCTATACAATGACCACATTAATATGTAACTATTCCTAACAATATACCAATTGCTACTTTTCATTGCATTTTCTTCCTTTTCTACTTCTGTGCTTCTTGTTCTCTTGTTTTGAGTCGATCACGGCATCCTTGTTTCCAATATTGTATGGCGATGGTTTCAATTCACTGTTACCTTCTGTTAATAATAATGTGTTTTGCTGCAGATCAAATTTCCCTCTCTACATATGATGGACAACCAACTTCAATCATTTGTCTCCAGCCAAGTTCACTTCCTTGAAATATCGGATGTTTCACTAGATGATCGTAACTGATTTAATTTCTGATTGCACTTTATTTTACTTCGTACTCCCAACTATTTTCTTGCTTCACTTGATTTTGAAGTTTCAATTAATATTTAGGAATTATCATATACTTCACGTGAATCCTTCCTGGTTGTAGTTTTTGCCTCATCTGTAACTTGATTTATTTCCCCAGGACACTGTGTTTTCTTCTTCATTATTTGTAATGCCTGATTCGCAGTAACTTCCGGTGTTCAACTTTATCCAGTAGTATGCAAGAAACCTGCGAAGCAACATCTATCTGTGTATTAACATTTTCTTTTCGCTGAATAGTCGAAATACTATTGCTAATCAATTGTTCGATCATTAACTGAAGATCTTGCACTTGAGTAGATCTCTTTATGATACTTCATTTATGTTGACTGTATTAAAACTGACTGCTTCTCATTTGGTATTCCCACTTTCACTGGAGTGCATGAGTTCCAATTACAATTAAATTAACCGCTGGGAAGTTATATTGTTTGTTTCTATAGCTTCGTTCTGTTCCAACTCTGCAGATACTTGACTGTTAGTACTTGCATACGGCATACTAGCTATTACTATACAGCAGCGCCTCCAGTGGCGCCAAGAAAAACAGGATCAACTTTGCGTATTAAAAGCTGGATAACGTTTGGGTATTCTGTGCTGTAAACCACACTTAACACATGCATTAGATTTTCTTGGTACTCGACGTATACTATTCGAACGGAGGCTACGATTTGTTGTCAAACTTTCAACATTAGAACAATTTACTGCAACTTTGTGATACAAACCCTGTTCCTTTTCCATGGCCCTCTTTATGAATCTTCCAAAAATTGATTTCTGTGATGTACGTCTAAGATTCCTTGAATTGGTGCAATATTAACGTGTCAGTCAGTGTTCCAAAACCACATTTGTGTGCCATCTGCTTTAATCTGGCCACATACTGCTCCGTCGTTTCATACAACCTCTGCTTCATTCTATGAAATATGTACAGCAATCTAGTTACATTAATTTAGTGCTTTTGATACATTGTTATTCTCTTCTGAACCCCGTACTACGGCGCCAATGTTGTTGAGCGCTAAAAATATCTTATTGTTGGATTCAACTAAACCTAACCTCCAAGGTAGGTTATGTTAGATTACGTTTCGAAGTTAGTATATAGTATATTCAAATTAATACTTGTAGTGGCAATGTAGAACTGTTATATCTCCTTGAAAGCCGCGATAGGTTTAGTTCAGAAAGAGAGAATATAAAATATATTTAACTACAGTAACTAAGATAGTAGATGATCAAGCAACACTTTGTAGATAGTCTTCGTGTTACCGGGCCTCGTCTATCATAAATAATCCAACACATATATATTAGTGTACATGACTCGTCATATAAACGCTGTACAACATCACCTAAGCCTCACAAATATCGTATAACAGTTACTTTCAGTCCTCGCTGAAACAGGTCATAATGTTAATCTATATTGAACATAAAATCATATTACAAACTAATTTAATAAACAACTCTTATCGTCCTGCTTCTCAGAGTTCCAATCCAACTCAATTCGTACATCTCATCAGTGGTTATAGCTGATTCTTTCTTAAATCATTTTAATTGACTTGTAATTGTTAGGAAAAGTGGGCATCCTAACATATTTAGAATCACCTTTATTTTGAATTAGTGGCTTGTTGGAAGTATATATTGCTGATTTACGCCAAGACTAGTTGGGTGTGTAAATAACCGTTATTTGTGCATATGGAGAATATGTGTTTAATTTTCATGTCTAAATCTGGAACGGGGAGGAGGTGGGGGGGGGGGATTTTGCAAAATATTAGCTTTTGAAGTGTGTGAATGGCCAGACAGTGGAGGCAGATGTCTCTATGCACTGAGGTCCGAAGCTTCTTATTCTTCTTATAGATTAGGAAGTCCAGATAACTTGTTAATTATAATAGTAAGTTAAACACAATATTAGTTTCAAACATTTTATTACAATTCGTTCAGTTATTTTCAATAACACATACTCTATAGTTTATGCACTTTCTACAAGGCATGTCCAAAACCCATTTCCTAATATTTTCTTCCATGTTCTGGCAATACTTACAAAATAGTTGAATATAAAATTTTCAGGTGTCGGGGGTGACTTGTACATGTATGAGCACAATTTCCAAAACTTCCTACATTTACACATGTTTATTTATTCAAACACACGTAAACAGCGTAATTTACAATTTAAAACACATATTACATATTCAGTGAACCTTTATCCACTCCAGACGACGCTACCAGAAAGGTAGCGAAAAGTTTTGTTGATATTACTACACCATTCCCGAGAGTTAATATTTAGGTAATTTTGACTTGTTATACTGGCCTTTCGTGCATACTACTATGTCTTCATTTAACTGTACGTTCTATTTCGTGTGTGAATAGGATTGAGTTTGCATTGGTTGTTTGCAATATGGTTTAGACTTCATTAAGGTTTTGTTTCTGTTAGAGTGTCATTCAAAACGTTGGACTAAAATAGTGCGGTTAGGCAACGTGACACCCTTATTTATGATTTGGATTGTTCATCTGTTCTGAATTGTAGTACTGCAATTTAGATGTTGAATTATAGAAATGATCATATATTGTATTTATATGTTTAATAATATTTCAGGGCAATATTCTGGGTGCGAGACTTTTGGGCGCAAAACCGTTTATCTAAATTGGTTAACCTACCTACATATGTTATAATGTATTCCATAAGTAGAGTTATAGGCACTAAAAACATGAAAATAGGCACTGAAGTCAAAAATAGGCACCAGAAATTTCGAATGTCAAAAAATGTAACTGAACTTGTAAAACTTCCACAAATGATTTGGCAAAAACTAGACTAACACCTTGAACACAGCAAATTTTCTGCACATCACGGTTGAAAAGGAAATATTTTCGCCAATTTTTGTTCTAATGGGAGAACTAATGGCTATTTTATTTTGTCTGCTCCCAAATAAACAACGACATACACACCAAAGATTATTTAGTATTATCAAATCAAACTGGCCTACTTTTGAACCTGATCAATCTCTTAAGATTTTAGTAGCAATATTTCAGGCTGCACAAGAAGAATTAATTTCATGACGCTTAGTAGTTTGGCTGCCTCTTTCACTTGACAAGGAACATGAAAAAGAAGGTAGCATAAGAATCGCTGACCTGCAGGTACAGATCAGATCCAGAATTTGCACTGAAAGCCAGGATGATAATTTCCTTAGAAGTTGTTTCCATAAATGCATTGAATGAAGCATTTGATGCTCTAGTTGCTGTTTTGCCAGCAGAACTGTTACTCCGCTCATTGGTGTGAGGATAATTATTTAGATGAGTATCTTCTATAATTTATTCACTATTAAATAGTTTGCTTTCCTCCATGAATAGTTCTCTGAGAGTTACGCTATTAGCAGTGAATCTTCGGAAATTAAAACAACAAACTCGTTCAGTTAATAAATGGAAATAAATAGAAATATTATGAAGTTTTCTGCATATTGCCTTTGTTTTCAAATATTAGTGACAGTGGTCTAGCAAATTTGATACGTTCGAGAGCTAGTGGGTGCAAATATTTTAAGAACTAGAGAAGTGACCCTCAAATACAAGGCATGGTGAGGCATATTTTGGAAAGAAAGGGGAATCGTTCCATATGATGATTATTTTTATTGTGAATATAAAATAAGGCAAAATAATTATTCAGTATCCATATTAGATTTCTCTGTTTAGTTCTTGTTTCACTGTTGATTTCTTTCCATTATCTCTGTTACAAATACGTAGTAATGGGCAGTAATAATAATAATATGAATAGGTATGAAGTTGTGAATATGCGAAATGCCTATTCCTTTACGTTAGAGATGATATAAAGGTAACTTGACAGAAGTTTATTTTGGGGTGTCATAGGCTGCCTACAGCAAATTTTATTTTAGCCCAATCCATACAGATTCATGCAGAATATATATATATATATATATATATATATATATATGCAGGTCATGGTCTCCGATTTTCCTGAAATTTGGATGTATCATTCTTGAAACAAAATATATTAGACCCATATTTTTTTGTTTCGGTCAGAAAATGTTTTGTCCAGATTTGTGATCCCTCGAAGTTTCGGTCAAGGTCATCCGTTTTCTGAGCAGTAAAAATGAAAATATTTAATATCTTAGCAAATAATAGAAATATTTTGATGCGGTTTTGTCATAAGAAAGATATTGTTGTACTGAATCGTGTAACTTTCGTTTCATAACTCTATCGTAAAAAATAACTGCACAATTCAAAATTCTGAATTTTTGTAATGTTATAATATGTTCGATGGTAAACATTCACTGAAAGACTCATTTGCATTAAATGCTTGGTTAAGTTCTAGTAAATTTTTATATAATGCAGTTTGACTGATGTGTTGAGTGGCCCAGGCCTATTGGCAATCAATATTATAACTCACATGGGTTTAACAGTGTGCAAATCTTTGGGTCAAATATACATAGGTAGAATGCGAAAGGTAACACGTTTTAAACCTTCGGTTAACTGTATTTTAATAGGGTCATTCCACGTCAGTTCAATCCAGTATCTCCGGTTTGAATGGAATGTGATAGTGTTATAAAACTTTTTGTGCTGATTTTAAACCTGTATTAATAAAACAAACCAAAAAGCCATGTTGTAAACTTCAAATCTGTATAACTCCAAATCCCCATCATGGATTGCAATTATTATTATTTTTGAAAGTTCATTTATATCTATTTTATATGTAAAAAATGGGATGGGCCATCAAAGCACTAGAGAGAAAAGTGGAATGAACTTTTCATGCAGTGTAGGACAATTAACAAATATTATGGAAAAACTTATTGAAAGAACCTAATGGGCCGCAGACCCACCTGCTATGAATTTTCGGGAATTCGGATGCACCTTCCCCATCATTTAAGCACAGAACCATTCCAACTCAACATACCGTGAAAATTGAAACGTGAAGATAACAGTGTAAGACTACGTTTTGCTTTTTATATCTGGTGTAGTAAAAAGTAATCCATTATTTTGCCAATAGATGGCTTCAGTGATCTGTATCTCGCGTTGTATAAGTCCGATCGGGTTCAACGAGATGGCGTTCAAACGATGAGATTGCGTACTACAAACACTGTTCAGATAGTTGTGATGAGTTGACTCAGTGTTGTGTGAGCGCGCGTCAAAATGGACACTAGCAAAGAGAAAATACGCTATATTTTACAGTTTTTCTTCGATAAAGGCGAAAACGCAAGCCAGGCGGCTGCAAATGTGAATAGTGTTTATGGTCCTGATACTGTAACAGCCAATCACGCGCAATTTTGGTTTCGTCGATTCCGTGCCGGTAATTTTGACGTCAAAGATGTACCACGCACTGGAAGGCCAAGTGTCGAAAATGTCGATAAAATCATGGACATTGTCGCGTCCGACCGTCATGTAAGCACTGTTTCGATTGCCCAAGAGCTAAACATTGCACAAAAAACCGTGTGGAACCATTTGCATAAGGCTGGATACA
>JAGDQP010029269.1:0-23492 GCA_022664845.1 Lepisma saccharinum | reverse complement strand
AGAGAAGGGAAGCTTCTTCCCGAAAAGTGCTCTTTTCGCCTAAATTCTCCCTAACTCAACATCCAAACAAGAATGGATTGAGTTTCCAAAATATTTATCTTCTCTTAAAGATATTGGTATATAATTTGGCAAAGTATTAGAACGTTTCCAATAATACTGTTGTATAGTGACGTCCCAGTGACATCGCAAACATGGCTAATTTGATCACTTTCAAATATTCCCGTTTGCAACGTAGTCAAACATCAGCTATTCAACCTAAATAGAACACATATATGTGGATATTATAAAGAGGAATCATATTGCATCACTAATAATCCCCATAAAGTAGTCCAGTTAGGGATGTATGAGAAAAAAATAAACTTTTTATGAATTACAGCGATACGGTACAGCGGTCATGGTACAGCGATCTCTCTCAAATGAAAGCGAACAATATTGTCGTAATTTTAGAAAATGCAGGAAATGAAATTCAGCCAGATTCAGTTAGTACATGTTCAAAGGTTTTTTCCTGACTTGAACAGAGGAAAATTTTTCGTAGAGTTGCCAGATACTATAACTACGTTCACTGTGTGTATACATAGCTTTATATTACAATATGCATTTGCACAGTATTAAATATTTCCGGTATATTTTAAAAATATTTTCCTTCTTTTCGAAACAGTTTCTTTTCTGGAAAACGGTTTTAAAAATATTCTGAATATATTTCCTCTTATACTGGCAAGAATTTTACGTCAGGGTGTCATTTTGTAAATATTTCCATCAATGGTATATTTAAAAACTGTAGTTTACTATATATTTTCCAGTATTGATTCAATGTGTTTGGAAATTAATCCATACACATGTTTTGTCAACACGTATAATGACACTTTTCATAAACCTATGTTTAACAACACTAGGGCATTTTGAAGTTTATCAACATAGAATTTCTAGGTTTATCCCACAAAGGATATGAAAATAATTCTAGTTCGCAGTATTTGACAACGCTGTGAACTGTGACAACAGAAATATTACAGAAAGAACAACTTATAAATTAATACGTGTATTTTACATGCATTTCTGTGTTTAAACGTACTGCAGCGCATTGTGCCTAAAATATATACTAATTTGTGAAGTAAGTAATGACGCGTATGACTTCTGTTTGTCCCGTTTTTTGTTATCAAAGTTCGGAGTATCAATTGAACAACCAATGATGTCGCTCTAATTGAGACAGTCTTCACCAACATATGTACGCACACAAAATTTCCCTAATGAAGACTCACCATTAGGCTGTTATGAAGAAAGACCCTAGGAAAGGATATACTACAGGAAATAATATAGTGAAAGAAGCAAAACAACTCATGGCTGAAAAACTGTTATGTTCAAAATAAGTTCTTGGCTGTCAACATTAATATTGTTAACATAAGGCAAACTCGCAAAGGATGTAGTATAAGCGGTACACAGCAATTACAATTAAAGTAAAATATGTTCTTCGTGATGCTAATATGATGTTTCGTGATATTTGGAATGTGATCTTCAACCAGTCAATAATTCATTTCGCCAGAAAGCATGCTGATATGAATGCACATTCCCCAAAACTGGTTCCAATTTGTGAAAACGGTAAGAGTCAGAAGAAGGTTCAAAATTGTAGAAATGAGCCAGAGAAACATCTCTGTTTCTTTAAAGTTCTAAGATCAAGAACTTACACGCACATCTGTGGACACCAGTGGACAAAAACAGAAATTGATTTAATATTCGCTGTATGCGTGATGAAAGAGGAAAGGCTTTTTGTGTCGTGCATTTTAGTAATGAAAATACTATTCAGAGTTATGAATGTCCGACGAAACAAGCTAGTAAAATTCAAATTACTAAATATAACTTCAGATCACTAAATTAACGTAGTGACGTGCAGATAAGATGTTTTCTACGGTTTCAGCAGAGCACAGTATCTGGATTATTGCTTGTAGAACACCTACAAGTAGCTAAATTATTTTGCGTTAAACTTTAATTAATTTGTGGGTATTCCTAATCTAATCTTGTGTTTACAATTCATGTCGAACATACTTAATATGTTAAAATGACCCCCCTGTCATTTAGGTTCATCAAATTTAATTAAATTTGTGTGCATATATGCATTCCCTATGACCGTTGTAACGCATTTCGTCATATCTTTTCATTCTACACATTTCTTTGCTTAAATTGCTTATTCACTAATTGTAAAGGAATGAATGGTGCTTTTTATTGTCTATAATGTTTAAGGGTGTCTTTACTTATAGTTAACTTGTAGCTGCTGCTGCGTTTTCTTCTCATTGCCTCCCTTTGTGGCTATTTGCTCGGTAATCTTAATATGATAAATCTTGCTTTATTTTGTGGGTAAATGCTTATAGCTTATTTAAGTGCCTTTGATAATATACTTTCCCGATATACAGGAAGTAAACTGCTCAGCTAGCAAATAGACTGCTTAATACTTTACTTACTTGAAATAAAATGCCAGATTCATATGATGTGATTCTTTATTGTAAGAACTCCCCAAATGAACGTATTCGTTTGGCTCCGGTAGACAAACTGGGGATACAGTGTCGATACAAGTACCTACGTAAGGTTTACGGTAATATTTCCACAGATACATTCACACATTACAATGTACATCCTGTTACAAGTTCTACAAACTATGTACATGGGTATCCAATGCAACACAATAGGTTTACTAAATTCATGAAATCAGTAGATCAGTGCATAGAAGTACTGCGGTTTTATAGTGCCTCAACCGAGACTGAGTTATAATAAAACGTATACGAGTAGCTTACATATCGCATAATATTCTACTTGAGATTTTACACTATAAAATACAAAGACATTAATAACTTCTATATAACTAAACATATCCACGTGAAACATTCAGGGCTTGTAGCTCATAATTTAATTAACGCTACGAATATTTATGACCATGTGCCTGGCCTTTGTACACGAACACATGCCGTTACACACTACGTAGTTGAAATGAAAGTACATACTTATCTCAGCCAATAAGAAAGCAAAACGAGAACAGAATACAGTATTTAGAATCAAGATTCATTCAAACAGAGATAGTGGAACTTCAAATTCATTTACAATTTGTAGTACATGACCGTTTTACATCTACGAAATGTCCTTTATTAGAGTAGTTAACATATACCGATATATGTGTTGTGTTTCAATGGAAATAATCACAAATTGATCTAAAGCTAGAGATTTTAAGAATGAATGTTAATAAATGGAATAGAATTACTTACATTAATGACCTGAGAATTCCTCAAAACTATTTGGTGTGAAATAAGAACCCTTAGTCGAAAGAGGTTAATAAATGCTGTGATTTGTCTTTTCTCTAAATAAATCGTGTTACTCTCATTTGTAACACTCTATGACTACAAACGAACATCTTTATGAAAATTAGTTTCTTCATTTAGGAAAATCATTGGCTTCTAGAATTCTAAATGACACATCATTTAGCACATCTCCTTCACTCTTATTGAATGCTCACGTTAATACACTCTTCCCATGCAAGTTACATATTTTCTATGTGTGATCTCATTCTTATCTCAAACTTGGTTTTCCAGGTCATGTCAATTTGCAAAGATCAACATCACTGTGTGGCTTAGTTGCCAGTACTCGAGCTAAGAGACTCTAGATATTCTTAAGGTTAAACGTTGTCTAAAGACCATGCGAATCGGATAAGAGTGCCAGGGCGGCAAACTTAGAAATAATTCCTCGACCTCATCACTACTTGTCGCATCTAAAAAATGCAAAATTCGAGTTACAACGCCCGTGAATTGCTTATCTACAATCTAAGAAACCTGGTGTGTCAAAAGTCCTTCATTCGGCTGTTACTCATGATTCCGTATGGCTTATGAAATCATGAAATCAGAGTACTGTTTTCCTTTAATTTCAAACCGCTCTCCTGAAAATTTGCAATAAAAGTCATAGAACCCCTTGTGATAAGATTACCAAATTGTGTCCCAGGACGACGTAATAAATATATCAAAAAGTCTAATAGATTGGTAAATCATCTAAGGAAATAGCACTTTCAGAAACATGATTTATTCACCAATCATAAATACTGGACGCAACAAACAAAATACTATGTCAAAGCCAAGATTGTTATACTTAAGTCGGTCCTGATTATGAAGACAAACATATACCGCTCGCCATTAAAACTGCAGCACCGAAAAGGAGAGATGATAGCAACCTCAATGTTGGCATATAGTTACCGTAAGGTACAACTAGTAAATGATTAAACTTACCGCTCTCTGCGATTCGTGACAAAGTGGAGACAGCCGAATAGAACTGCCGAAGGTCAGTAGCTTGTGGTCCCAACATGCAAGTAAAGAATAGCTGCAAGACGGCGGAGCATAGAGAGGGTGAACCTTTTGATGTCCTCCTGATGTAGAACAAACCATGCGCCTTCGACATGATACCAGAGCTCATCAGCTGTAGCTGTGGTAGGTCACTGATGTGAAAGGCGTAGTGTAACCAGGGACCAGATGCCTTCAGTTAGTAAGAGATCAGGTCAACGTGCCAGCCAAGGAAACCGAAAAATAATATGTTCAGTCAGGAAGGCTACGACATTACGTGGCACATGCGGGCTCGCGCTATCCTGCCGGAATATGGTGCCCACCACTGCCTGCACTAAAGGCATCAGAACCGGATGCAATACATTTTTGATGTACCTGTGATTGGACACATGTCCGTAAATGCGTAGGAGACATGAACTGCGAAAGCATCCAATTGCACCCCACACCATAACATCCAGTACCGTACCGACATGGCGATGCAAATCGGAGGTTTGGCAAAGCCTAGTGCCATGGTACAGCGAGATCCAGTCAGTGCCATCATTATGCTGCAGACAGAAGCGTCATTCATTTGAAAAGAGAATGTCTTGCCATATGACTCTCCATTCGCGACCCCATTGAAGTCGCTCGTATCTATGCTGTGCATTTAGTGGAAGACACGGCAATGGGCGCCTTGCAAAAATGTCCCACTCTTCCAGATGACGTATAACTGTTCACAGAAAGATTGGGCGCTGTGCAATACATGCCAGTGCGTGCCTGTTGTGACTGACTATTCGCTCTGCCAGAATCATACACACAAGTCGTCTGTCGTCGCGGCCTGTGCTATGGCACGACCGCTCGGATCCGGAATGTAATTACAAAGTGCCTTCGTAGAGCCACTGAGTCCATAAGTTGCACTCTGGACCCAGTCCATCCACAAATGCACTAATGTTGAGGAAGGGTAAACCACACTCGCGATATGCCATAGTTCCTCCGCGATCAAAGGTTGCTGGCAGGACTGCCGCATTAGATGACGATGTATCTTTAGTCCATATACTCATATTCACATCACGCCAACAGTCGTCTGCAACTTCACTCTGGCTGTCTCTTCCGCCTCCGATTGCTATTCCTAGATGGCATGTCCGGTACCTTTGAGGCACACGGAGCTATCGTGTTAATGAGTTGTTTATTTTCACATTTTCTACCTATTTTGCAAATTTTGCGTTAATCCGATTTCTCCTTCTTGGTGTTGCTTTTTAAATAGCGGGCAGTGTTGTTAGATCCACGTATTACACTTGCTTTGATGCAATTTATATTGCTTTCCATATGGATAAAAGTAGAACTGATAAATGATCTTGTAGTGCCACAGAAACTTTTGTGTGCCAAGCCGCCGTAGCTCAGTGTTAGCCGATTGGTCTAGCATAGTAGTCTGTCGACTCAAGTATCGTGAGTTCCTAGCGGCCAAGCATCCTGACTGAGGATTTTACATGCTTTTCCTTGGTCAATCTAGGCAAATGCCGGGATGGCACCTTAAATATAGGCCATGGTCCACACCTTCCCGAATCTCTTTCCCTCCCATATCCAGTCTGAACCTCAGAAGTCCATAAATAAAATTCAGATTAGAAAAGGAACTTTTCTGGTCATTTGTTCTCCTTTGACAATCAAAGGGTATTTTTGGAAGTAATTCATATAACAAATATTTATATTGTACTAGGATCATTTGAGAGCTGACGTTTCAGTTTCGCTTCAAACTTTTGTGTTTAAACCTAAAAACAACTCCAAATAGTTTTAGCTAATAGATCATGAATATACAGTCAAAATGAGACAACTTCGACCATTATTCTGTAAACGGACCAAATCGATGTGTCATGAACAGAAGAGTAAGTACATTATTGTTTGATTAAAGAATATTTAGAAAACTATATTTTGTTGAATTTTGCAAAACAAAGTAATTAAAATAAATACGCAAATTGTTTGAAATTAATTTAATTTATTGTGTAACAATATGTTACAAACTTTGTTGTATGGGAATGTATTTTTATTACATTAACGTAAATAGTTGTTGCCAAATCTTCTTAACAGCCGATTTTATGTAGATGATCTTCAGATTTCTCCTTTAAGTTTCAATGCGCTGAGAGCAGCCAGAGCTCCTTGGAAGGCAGCGTTGTAGTCGCAGGCTACTTCGTTGTGGACGTAGTCGCTTCTTACATCAGTGTAGGCATCATTCTGGTCAGGACCTCCAACCATAGCTCCAGTCAGTACTTGATAGTTAGCTTGACCGCCATTAAATACATTCCAGTCACAGGTGGCTGGGCGGTCGGGACAGGAACTGTAAACACAAAAATAATTGATAAAGAGAAATGTAGAAGCTTACTTCAATCACGGTTTCAGACATCAAAATCTTCTGCATTTTGGTGTCTAAACAAATATTTAAAGAAAAAGTTCCCTCTTGTCTCGCCTATCTCTTAGTTAACACTATATGTCTGTATGTGTGTTTATGATATTAAGCTTTCAAATTCTGAGATATAAAATACAGATCTACAACGAAAATGTTTGAAACATTTTCTCTCTCTCAAACACCATCGCGGCACGTTCCTTTTGGGACTACCCTGACAAGTTTCATTCCGAGTGGTCTCGTGAGCTATATTTTGGCATCCTCGCATCACAATGTTACTAGGAGGCTTTAAGTATGCTGCATTTTTTCTCTATCTCTATTACAACGCAATTTAAATAATTTTGAATTATAATGTTATAGACGTATTTTCTCCTACTTACACGGAAGCTTTCTTCACGTTACTATAACATTAGTACATGTTGTGATTCTTGTATTTCATTGTCCCTTATTCATTTTACTAAGCGCAGACGGATAATTAGCTCTTACTGAAAGTGGTAACTATCGTAGCAATACAGCAAGGGGAAGTTTATTTATTACTATGATTTCCATAAAAACACAGAAGTATATTTCATGCGGACCAAATCATTCCATCGAAATTAGGCACCAAAAATAGAATTAAAACACTAAACCAACCGAGTTATCAGTGTCACGATCGTAACAAGAATCAAGAACACATGGATTCATTCCAGCAGGTTCAAAAATACAACAGTAGATCGCAGTTGAATGGTATTGGAAATAAGATTTACAAAATAATACCCTTTAAAAATAATATCAGAATAGGAAGAAGTATTTAATAAATTCACATTAGAAAAACTTACGCAGCTCTGTGTTGTTCGTGAGTAGGTGGATTGTTTCCATATCCAACAACGTAGCTTCTGCCACTGGATCCCAGAGCATAGTCAATCTGGCTTTTAGCGAGTTGTCTGTATGCACTTGGATTGATGTTCAGTTGGTTAGCTGCCTAGAATTTAAATAAATATTCCTTTAACGTAAACAACTTTCCATTTATTTTTAAAGTGATATTTTGATATCATTAATGATATACTTAAGACTGACAGAGATTTGATGATGCATAATTAGTGAATAAATGTTATATAGTTGTTATCTTACATAATCAGATAATATGAGATAAGATCATTCCTCTAAGACGTAACTAGTAAATTTTACCGCGCTTTTCGTTTGTTGACATTGATATAAAATGGGTTTGAGATAAGTTTATGAGATATTTCTTCGGAAATTAGGACGATTGAAGCTAAGACAATGTAAATAGTTATCAATTCAAATGTTTATCCACAATATTGTTGTAATAGTATGTTTCCGAAAAAAATAACTTCCGAAAAAAAAATTATATATTTCACATTATACTCTAAATACTTACACTGCAAATATATAAACGAACAGATAAAGTTTTCTTCCCACACACTAAATCAAAAGAGCGAAATTTTCGCAATCTCAGGGAGAAAAAGAGGAAGGAACCGCTCTTTTGTAGAGTGGAATTTTCAATCAAAAAGGAGTGGTTCCTTGAAAAATAATCTCGCCTTGGATGGAAATGTGCTCTTTCTAGATGGAATTCCAAGCTTTTGGGTGTATTTTATCTTTTCAAACTTAACAGTAATTTCTCATTGATCCTTTAAATTTGAATGAGTGTTTCTCATCTTTTAGGGTGGTCTATTATTCTATTTTTCGTATTTTAGAGTGGTATTTTTTTCATCTTTTTAGAGAGATTTGCAGTGCATCATGGGCGATGGCTACTAGTCAACTTTGTTTTCCGCAATTTGTAACTGCGAAGGTCATCGAAAGAGTAAGCTATACTATGAAGTTTATAGGGTTGCGTTTGGTTTAAATTGGAAACAAAAAATCTTTAAAACTTCTCTGTGAGCAAAATATACAAGAAGACGTCAGAAGTAAGATGTGTACAAGAAATCTTTGAAAGTTGTTCTGCTTGACGAGACGAAAGAAACCATTTCGAAGGCTTTTTATTCCTGCTTGACTGCTGGCTGAGGAGTTAAGCGTTGGATAGCTGGCGAAAAGGTACGGTATCAAGTTTTAGTTTGTTTTACTCTTTTTCATTTATAAGCACATTTATTTTCTATCTTACTACTTATGAACATATTTTATCTATTTTACATTTACAAAATATTATCACGTGGTTTTCGAATTCAAAAGATAAAAATTTTATATCCGCACAAATCAAGAGGAATTTCGCTGCTTAAATTTACCGCCCATTAAATCCATTTTATCTTATCTTATAGAACAATTCCAAAAGTAGAAATAACTGTCTCACTTGTAGTGGTATATTAGGAATTATATCCATATGTTGGATGGTTCTATTATAGAACTATTCCACTATTTGTACAAGTTGTTTCTACACGCAAGAATTACCAGTCAGGAAGAGCAAAGAACTAACATATTATGAAACGTCCATTTCCTGAAGTTTTGTTGTCAATTTGTCATTTGATGGACTCTAAAGGAAGGAAATGAAGATAAAACACTATGAGAATAGGGGTTTAAAAGTTAGAATGACATAAATACTGGCTACAATTCTACGATATGTCATGTTAATGCTTTACCACGTTGCCTCCTCCTGTCTCTTTGTACAATAATTCATACAGTATTTTTGTGTCTTATGCTTCCTCTCGCATAATAAAGAGAATACGTCTGACTCCAACATCTTACTTATCATTTACATCCATTTACATTCACTCTCATTGCAAACTAATTATGTGGAAACAAATCAGACACATATAGAGTCTAACAGAGCTCCATCAAACAATTTCCAATTGAATTTGCAATAATAAAAAAATAATGTTTGGTGTATAACTATGCTTCGTTCCCGACATACAGGTGTCCAAAATTCAAACCGAAAATCGATTTGTTGCAATGTAAATACATATACACGAAAAAAATGTACTAAGATTGCCTTTATTTCTCAGCAGTGATTGTATCAATTGGGTAGACCACATTTCGTCGCTTTATTGCAAACTTAATATCTGTCTGTAATAATAAAATATCATATAAGTAGCATGGAACATAGTGTTGCAAAACTATGAACATTATTTGAACTTAAATGTAAAATTATATATGTATTTCACATTCTATATATATATAAGATAATAGGATAATATCACACAAACTGACGAAGATCTTTCAAACTGATTAAGTTAAAAGGTTATTTTTTACATTCGAGAACAAGGAAGGCATACGCCAGACCTTATACTTACCTCTAAGCACAAGAAGGCAACGTTGGCAGCGTATCTGAGTGTTCCCCACTGACTGAGGTAGAGTAATCCCTTGGGAGTTTTCTGTTGGCTGGTATTCATGTAATCACAGAAGTCTTGAGCACGGGTCAAGTATTCGCTACCACCAGTCAACTCACCCAAAAGGATCTGGAAGAAATTCATATTTGTAGTAACCATTACAAAATAAATGTTTCAAATGAATATGCGAATCATAACATACAATACCACTTGGGATGTTTTTCACTTACGAACTAATTTTAAAATCAGAATGATGAAAAATATATATATAAATTATTACAGAGGACTTCCATCTTGAGTGTTGAAAGATTCATTCAAATAAACACTTACTTCACCCACATCGTATTTTTATTACATAAACCACTGTTAAACACCAGTTGTCTCTATACATCACGCAAAATTGCAATTAATTATGCAATACATGTCTTAACAGTCGGACCAAATTAGATGTAGCAATAGAGTATGTATTTTACATGCTCCATAAGATTCGAATAAGAAATGTTAATAAACCATTTAGATTTCTTGACATGGGTAAATAGAATAAAATCTGTCCAGGCATCCTTTAACATCTACCGTTAACATTTAAGTAATTTAAATATTTTCCCCATAATTGATTTTGAATGTATCTCCGATAACATAACGTCTAGCTGTTTTAATAATGCAGTGCTGAAGCTAACGCTGCAAATGTTTCAGTTCCAATATTATGAATCAGTAATAAACTACTGAAACATACTGCAATTTTTATTACACTATTTTATTCAAATTATCACAGAAAAATAAAAAGGAATAGCTTTCTAAATTTGACGTCGAAAACAGTCGATCTTGGAACCAAACGAATTAAAGACTAAGAAAGATTGTATCTAGTACTGAATATAGTAATAATTAATATAGTAATAACACATCATATTATAAAATATCCGCATTCTAGTTTGTAATTAGCTACAGTCTTATATTTGTCTGTATACTGAATCTGGTATAGTAGATTAATATAGATACGAACAGGCAATTATTATGGAATGTGTTCGTTAAACGGAAACAAAATCATTTTTCTATCATTTTCCAAATTATTTTACAGTGAGTGGTACCTCTGGCTTTCAGTCTTACCTGCACTCCAGCAACTTTGTTGTCCCATCCGAAGTCACCTGGTCTGTAACTAAGTCCATATTGATTGTACAAGCTCTCAGCTTGGTTCAAGTAAGACTGGTCATTGGTAGCATAGTACAACCATGCAGCGGCCCACACAATTTCATCCTTGAAGTCGTAGGAGCTGAGAAGAATAGCAAAAGAATATGTTGTTGAATACAATAATTGGAAAACAACCTTTCATGTTTTCAGTTGTAAAATGTGAAATACAACGTTATCATTCATGCAGATATATTATTACACTACTCTGAACAGCTTTAAAATCGTTAGGCTGGATGATATGGGTCAAAGTTTTATCTAGATCAATTCAGAAATGCTTAAATCAATATTCAAAAATTAATTGAAAATATTTTCAAAGATTAAAATAAAGACTACTACTTTCCTCTCAGGTGTCCGAATTATATTCAATGAGAGGACACAAGTGGTTCCGTAATTATTTTCATTGAAGATCCTATGCTCGAGACGTTAACTTCATCTCATGGAAGGAAATAACAAAGTAATGTAAGCAGGAACCATTGGTTTATAGATCTGCCTCTGGTCGGAACTCCCATCATCACCGTAATTTTAAAGGCTGTTTGTTGAAAATTATATTGAAAAATTTGAAATTATTTAGCGAACATCACTGCAAGATTCTGCCCTAAATATATAAGCATTTTTGACAAACTTTTATTTATCGATACTGGAGATACGAATTGTAAATGGTTCCCATGATTAATTACAAAAAATGTACATTGGCAGACAAGCAATAATTTTCAAAAAGTAGGGTTCAGAATCCGCAATAGCAACAGCACTGTTTTCCTCTATCTCCTACATCTTCAGCGTCAGATATTCTCGCTTTTTGTTTCTGAACCCGCGTTTGGCGTTTCGTTCCGTGTTACTGTTGTGGTTGGTATTTGCTTAGCTTCTATTACTTAGCCATCGTTGCCAGGCTTGTTTTCGTATTTCATGAACCTTATGACATTCATCATCAAACCAAGGTTTGTCTTTCTGTTGTTTCTTCTCATCTACACGTTCCTTCGCTGCTCTCTTAACTGTTTCACGAATTGCATCTCACATCTTACATACATCAATTTCATTATTAATATCGTCATTATTATTACTCGAGACGGCTAATATTTCGAAGCTATTTGAGCTCCTCTGTACAACCTAATGTCCATTACGTTAGTGTGTTTTCGTTTATCTTCTAATACGTGATCGTCTTGTTGAGAGTTTTCCGTCCAGAGATACTCATATGCATTTGTGTATGTCTTTGTGTTGAAAGTACGTGCTCTTTACCAGAAGGTTTTTCAAAATCGCGAAAGTTATCAGTCTTTCTCCATTGTTGTTGGTCTTCTCGTGAAGGCTGTATTTGCCTCTATATTTTCTACCTTTGCGTTGAAATCACCCAACACAATTTTTGAATTATACTTCTGTCATCGGTCAAACAGCCTTTCTAGCTCATAGTAGAATATATCTTTGTCGTTATCCTTAGCCACCTCGGTCGGAGCAAAGACATTTATTAAAACCGTGTTGCCCCATCAAGTCTAACGTACGATAGTCTTTCGTTTACGAACTCCACCTAAAGGAAACTGTTCATAATGAGGAATCCTGTTCGGAAATCGTGAGATTGTGTTCCCCTGTAGTAAAAGGTGTACTTACCCTGTCGGATGCTATTTTGAACCTCCCATGAACTTCTTGTATCGCTAATATGTTTAGCATACCGCAAACTGTAGAGCGTCCGTTTGGTATAACATTCGTACGTTCCTATTCTAAGGTCTTCTTAATCCTGTTCTTGAAGTCCCCTGAAACAGTCCCCGTTCGGAGATCCGAATGAGGGACTAGATTACTCCGGAATATTTTACCTCAGGAGAATCCATGAACCATCTGTTAATATTTCTTGACATGTTTTAACGGTGTAGAGTTGTTAGCTCTATGACCTCACAGTAAAGACAGAAATTCAAGATGTCATCCTCTGTCCATCTCTGAACCTTGCCGATGTCATTCATCTTCAGCCTCATGGTGGTAATGGTGAAGTTGCTTATTTTTACCATGATATTTTTGTTCGAGGTTTTCTTCCCCTAGCCTTTGTAGATCCCTCTACTAACTGCAAGGCAGCAGTACTAGTTTTGGTCTGCTCCGGAATATTTACGGTGCACACCATATCTAGTCGGCATTCCCTATCCGCCACCTGGGGGTCCCTGGTAGGAGGCCAGTAACTCCAGATCTATTCTATCACTATCTAAATTAAATGTAATCTAAAATATTGAATTGAATATAGATACCGGGGGCTGATATCATTCATTAACTTTTCTCTGAACTAATTTATTGTCTGACATGACTTAAAAATAGAATTTATATTATTATTAAAATGTTGAATAAGCAGATAAATAGATTGACGGATTTTTATATAGACATAAAAACTAAAATATACTGGTATATGTGGTATAGAGCTTAGCATATACTGTATAATGAATACAATATCTAAGGAATGTGTTATCACTATGCACTACAATATGTTCTTACTTGTAGAAAGAAGCAGCATTCTGGATGGAGTCGGAGTATTTGCCTTGGTAGTTCAGAGCAAAGTCGAAGAGCTGCTTGGCGTGGGTCAGAAGTGTGGCGGAGTAACCAGCATCAGCATCTTGGAAAACGATGGATGTGGCTGCCATAGCGGCTGCTGTCTCTCCAGCGAGGTCAGAACCTATCAACAAAGAAGGAACATGCCATCACACTAACGTAAGTTTGCGAAATATTTAAATTTTCCTTAGCAACTTCATGAAACCGATAAGAAATTCTAGAGCGAAATATTTCTCAATGGATTCCTAATACTTACACAAACAAAATTATCATATTTCACATTTTATATACTGACGTACTTAATTCCATCCTTCCATGTTTATGACTTCTTACCTTGTATTTTCTTGGCTTATTTATGGTAAAAAAAAATTAATTGAATTTTAAACAAGTAACCTTGTATCATTTCCTAGCGGCATACAATGATGAAGTTTTGCAGAACGACATAAGTCGGCTGACAATACAATATTCCATTGTTACTTTAACATATTTCTACATATTTTTATATTTTAGGAGATTGTTTTTAATTTGAACTTCTTTATCCTATAATAAATACTAGCCTGCAACGTTGTTGTGTTTGACAGGTTGCATAGTCCTTTAGGATTTAGGTGACATATTATCCGCTTGCCAAAAAGTATTCGAGCACCGAAATAACTCGAGAAAGAAAATTTTAAGAAATATATAAGCATACATTTCATAAACAATTAGTACTAAAAAGTAAAAACAATTGCTTTTGCATTACTAAAAGAAAAGCATGGGACGCGCAATTGAATAAAGTGATGATAATATGAGAATGCAAGCCATATTTTTCCTTCAGTCATGTATAACCAAAATTATTATTTAATTTTAGTACGAATAGTTTAGAAAAAGTATGTATTTAAGGTTTTTCTTCGTCTTATTTTTTTTCACATAAGATTTCCGACTGATATATACAATAAATAATTTCTCCTACCTGGATGAGAGGTATCAATCTTCCAAGCAGGTCTTTGCATGGTCATATCCTCTGGTCTTCCCCAATAAGCGTGATCAGTGTTTCCATCTCCTACTTGACCGTAGAGTTCATTGGCACTCACATGAGCCTTGATGAAATAGTCTGTTCCCCATTTCAGAGCAGCTCTAAGATTTTGAGTTTCTCCTGCAGAGGACGAAGAACATTGAAATGATTTCACATTCTCTATCTAAAGACATTGTAAATTCTCTGTATAGTTTATACTATAACTTATGTTGTTGAATTAAAACTAGGAATGCATATTGAAAATTTAATATATTTTCTATAATGATTTTTAAAACATGTATATTATTAACAATAATATTTATTCTGAAATTTAACATAGAAAGCTAATCCGTCACAAAATGACAAATACAGTGACAAAGAATATGCTAATTTCATTCCTAATTGACCATTTACTTGTTCAAATACAGAATATTGCATTCATCGTGTGTAGCATTAAATATTGAAAGACTCGTTTTATAAAATTCTCATTACATATGCGTTATAGGCGAATTATACTCTATTCCAGGAAACACTTATCATGTGCTACCACACCTCAAGAGAAATTCGAACAATCAAAGAATCTGTAATATGAATTGAATGGAAGTGCTCTTGTAAGTACTTTCATTATGTAATCAAATTTGATGTCAAGGTTGAGTACCAATCAAAGGCTTGGCAAATCAATATGTAATTGTAGTGTGTTATGTTATGGTAGTGCATTACTTTTAGAACTTTCGGTTATGCTGTTCACTTTCCATTTGCAATAATGTCGTTGTGGTATCCTACATCTTCGAGCATTTAAAAAGCGTATACTACTTCGACAAGGAGGATACTACTTCGAAGAGGATGTTCTGTTTGAATCTGGGGCTAATAATGCAAGTGATGAATGTGAACTTACAAGATGGAGAAATCTGTAGTGACTAGGAACAAAATAAAGAAGAAGAAGAGATCCGTGGCTCTATAATTGCAGGAGGAAATGGGTACAGTTGGGAAACTGATTACCCAGAACTGGGAAAATATATTATAATATAGTTCTACGTCTGTGTGGCAACAAAGCTTCTGGAAAGACATCAAAACTTCTCTTCATATCTGGAAATTTCCTGTTTTCAAACATCTTTTTCTATAAAATACATCAAACTTAAACATTTCTGAGTTATTTTTATAAATTGTCTCTTAACCTTCTCTTTCTTAAAAGTTACCTGTGACAGCAAGTTTCGAAAGATTTTTATTGAAATTTAGAAAACGCTGTAACGTTCTGTGTATTTTGACCAAAACATTAATGCTGCCTAAAAAAATGAAATATCTTTTTATTGATTTTTCTTACCTGCTGCATCATACGCTGCCTTATTGGAGAGGTAGCCCCATGCAAGAACTGTCACGGTGTAAGCCATAGGGAAGCCAAATTTCACGTGGTCACCAGCTACGAAGAAAGAAAGTGAGTATGATGAGTGTATTGTAAAGGGATTAATATGTAACAAAGATATCAACCTCAACGCTTGTCCAAGAATAAAAAAAGCAATTATTTTTAGTAACATATATGAACATGTTTTCTTCGATCTCAATATGTAAGTTCTCCGCAATTTTCTTCAAATATCATTACAAATATTGAAAAAAAAAGTAATTTAAACCAATCTATGATTTTAAAACTCGAAACTGTAAACGACGTAAGAAATAACATTTTATTTTTTTATGAGCTGGATCTGAAAAAACTTGGTTTGAGCGTCAAATTTTGTCCCGGTAATGTAAATGTCCAATTTAACCATTTAACATCCCGTTTCAAATTTTCCTTATTTTAATATTATAGTAATTGCAGACTTTTATCTCTCAATATATCTTCAAATGTAGGTTAATACCCAACATCGGATAGGATCTAAGGATCTAAGAATCATGCTTTGCAGATTTAGATTGTAGAATTTAATTTAATTTATTTATTTAGGTCGCTAGGCAGCTTTTAGTCAGGGTTTTCATTCTAGAGATGAAATGGAAAGTGAAACTATTTATGAGACATTTGAAGTCTCAAAGAAATTAAGTCGTTTTAATGTTAAGTAATTTATTTACAATGTCTATTACTTCAAGTGCCACAAGTTCCTTTCGAAACATATTTTTTATAAATATTTTCAGTCAACCTTGCATAAAATCTCTTTGGCATATATTTTCTTGAATAAATAATATGAATAGTTTTTGTTGTACGTCTTTTCCTTTTCAGACCAACATAAATGAAAGTTTGACGCTCTAGATCAAATTGATTTGCCCAAGTCTACTGTGCTACATTTAGTAATACTTGAAAGTTTGATACAACATACTGCTACGAATCATATACAATGTAAATAAAAAACTATTCTTTCTTCGTTAGTATAGAATAGAAGAAACTTAACGTAAGTAATAAGAAATAATAAGTACCCAATCATTGTGATCCAGTGATTAACGTCACGGATTTTGTACAGTCAAGACGAATTTTTTTTCCCTTTTTCTATCGTTAATTTCGCATATTACTTCAGCAAACGTAGATCCATTAGATATCTTTCCTAACGTATACAAAATGAGCCTTTTTAACTTCCAGAAAACAGTACTCAAATCCGACTATGCACTCTAAAGTAATTTGCAAAGAAATTTTACAGACGAAGATAACTGCACGCGCGTTGAAGGACTGTTGCCCGCCATATTAACAAAGCCTATCCAGAGTTTCGTTTGCCTTCAGTACTCCAGGATGGTAGTTCAACTAAGCTGGTACCTTTCCCATTCCTGTTTCCGGAAATGTGATCGCTGACAAACATAACCCTCTGGACGTGGAACGTTTAAGCCAAAGTTGTCTCTTGAGCGCGTAAATTAATTTATCTGATGACTTATACAAATATGACAAGACAATTGAAAAGCTATCGTTATAATTCCCACATACATACCATCGTAGTATCCTCCAGTGAGATCTTCTCCGTTCTGTCCCTTGTCGTTGAGAGCAGAGTCTCCTCTCCATGGGATACGGTTGTCAGCTGGAAGCTTTCCAGACCTCTCAGCCTCATAGAACAACAACGAGTCATGCAACACCTCAGCGTAGTTGTATTGCGCAACTGCACAAGAGATTTTGAAATAAGAAAAGTAATACAAAAAATTAGTTAAATAGCATACGGGTATGCCAAACAGGTGATTTGCAGGTAAAAAACGAAAGAAAAATAATAAATTGGTTGCATCGAATACGTTATGTTAAACATACACTGCAATAAGTTTACTGAAGCATCACTACAACAAACAAAGTCACGTCAAAAATAATAGTAAAATAGAATTTTACACCTAATAGCATGGAAAGAATTCCGCACATTAGAAATCAAATCGGGTTAGCTTTTGGAATATTGATCCTTCAGTAAGATAAGCAACTCATGCACAGGGTAAATTATTCAAATATCGAGATTAACGCTACTACAGAAAATAGCAAAATATTGTAATGTAATGGCCTCTGATATTTGCATACTCTTCCACTCTAAACGACAAGTTTCAAACTAACTTTGGTATTCGGATTCCGGTATCTCTTTGAATAGGTTAGAAATTAAAGATCTAAGGTTAAAAACAGAGTACAGAACATGCAAAAGACTATGCATCACAGAATATTACAAGAACTTCTTCATTTTGATTTCTAACATGCCGAAATCGTTCCAAAATACTTAGAATAAATTAACCATATTCCTCAAATATACTGGAGAGAAACTTGAAACCGTTTTCTACGTTGAAATTTCCGTAAGTGTCTCTAGAATATCGAGAATTTCCCGAAATGATAATAATGGTAGAAATATTTCTAAAATATTTGGAATTTTCGATGAAAATTAGTTCTGTATGAGCTCTTCATGGATATTCATACACGATAGAAAGTTATTCTTGTGTACCATGGATATTCTAGCCATCCTCTAATATCTCTGCTTTGGTATTCGTCATATATCTCTAGGATGCAGCTGGAGAAGTATCTGTCATGTTAAAAATAAATCATCCTTCAGAAAAATCTGAGCACATTTACGCTAAAATATTGATATTAATAATAGTTTCGTACGAATCTGTCACCATACACACTAGAAAAAAGTCAATAAAAACGAATTGAAGGGTTTCGTGTAAGTAGAGCACTACTCCAATTTAGAAACTGGTTTAAAATCGGTTTGGAAAATATTGTGACCCTAATAATTTTATTGAATCATCTTGAATCAGGGTTTGCTTGTTCTTTTAATGGTGATTAAATAAAATGATTAATGTCACACTACTTTCAACCTGGATTTTCTACAAGTTGCAAAATCATATATATGCTCCTCTTGTAACCAACCA
Organism: Lepisma saccharinum; assembly: GCA_022664845.1. Lineage (NCBI taxonomy): Eukaryota > Metazoa > Arthropoda > Insecta > Zygentoma > Lepismatidae > Lepisma > Lepisma saccharinum. The sequence goes on along the minus strand of JAGDQP010029269.1, from coordinate 4,574 downwards.
TTCAATTACAACCCTAGAAGTATGGAATTAAAGGAAAAGGATACAATAATTTAAGTAGAAAGGTCACATAATAAGGAAATATTGGATATATCGTAATATAACGATGAAATTAGTAACGAAAACTTTATCTCTTGGTCATTGTTTCAGTAGCAAAGCAATAAGGGGTGAAATTAAATGTATGTTTGAAGTGAAAATATCTAAAAGAACAAATTGTTGCAATTCATGGATAATACAAAACATTGTGGAACAAACACTGTAAATAAATGAGAAGAGGAAACGAAAGACTTTAATGAATACTAAAGGTTACCTTAAAACCAGAAGTTCGTTCATGAATCGCTTCTCATAACAACTCTACAATTCATCCATTAACACTTTTCCTAAATGCTGTGTAAACAAATATCAAATATTACGAAATCAAAACTAAAGATTTTTTTAATAAAGTAAAAATATATCCCCTACATAAAGATTCAAATTTGAACAGATTAGTACAAGAGATGACTGACTCATACCCTGCTGGAAAATATTACTCTCGTCTTTTGTGAAATTGTGTGATAGTCACCTTCGATACTTAGACTTTTATTAATTTGATAGAATCTCCACTCCAGTGGAGTATAATTTTGTTTGAATTAGAAAATATTAGATGCGATTTCTCTCCTCAAGTAGATCTAAATTTGTTTACGTCTGACTAGTATAGTTTAATAGTCTGTTGTTACTTCAAATCTGCTTGGAAAATATGTGATCAACTACCTTAATAATGAGGTATTGTACAAACCGGAATCTTAGGGTCGAAAATACAATATCCAATTGACGGAATTCTTAAGTGCGTCTCGATTTAGAATCGATTTCTCCATAGTAATTCTTACAATACAATAGTCCTGATCGGATTATCTACTATTAAAATGAGTTAGACAATTCGGAAATGAAATGTTTACCCTAAGCTTACCGCAGAAACAAGATCGTTCTTAAGTAGAAAGTTCACGATACAGAAGTAGAAATCTTACCGGCAATACGACCAGAGGCAACGAGGAACAAGCATACGAGTGCTGACTTCCACATGATGGGATAAGACAAATTCACATCGTTCTTTTTCTGTATTTATACTCAGAAATCCCGGATACACGTACACATGAAATGCACACAGTTGGTTGTGATCAATTGTTAGTTAATTGAAAATAATACAACCTAATTCTTTAGTAGATCTGCCTCCAACACGCCCCCATAATACCATTCACATATTCAAGGTTATCTACTGTTCTTCTATTGGCAGTAATTCTTATTGATAATTAGCTACAAACGATAACAAATATCTCTTATAAAGCGTTCAATAAAATTATTCTTTTTGATTTATAAGGTCATCCGTATCGCTCTGTTCCAAGTCCAAAAATTCACTAATGTTCGTTAAGGTCTTTAGAAACAGGAATATTTTTGTTTATTTATTTCCAGAGATCGGAAAATTTTACATAAAACGTGCAAAAAATACCCCGGTATAATGCTTCATGTGCTACCGATAACTAACTACTCGTGTAATTAAAGTGTTGAAGCAGACTTTAAAAGTCTAGCTATTATTATTATTATTATTATTATTATGAAATTAATATTTTCAGGATCATCGTTTAGAAAATTTTTATCTCGAGAAATAAATAGTTATTACCTGAAAGGGACACTGTGGGAGGTTTCCTAAACAAATGGTGTGGTTCGTTGAAAATTTACATAATATTTACGATTAGTTTATATTTTCCTATTAAATAACTAAACTCGGTGCTTTATTCGGTCCCCATTGATTGAGTGATTACCAAGCCTATTTTCTGAGCGTTCGTCACGAGTTAAATCTCGTTGGAGTTTATTCAAAGTGTTTATTCCAAGACCAGTAATTTTGGTTTCCTTCGCGAACGATTCGATTATTTTTAAAATGTCACGCCATTCCACTCCCCGTGGGGGGGGGTTAACTTAGACCTTACGGACATCGAAAGTGTTAGTGTTAAGGTTAGCGTTCAATTCGAGCTAACATGGGGGATGAACGTTGTGGGATGAACTTGAGCTTGTAAAGTATTGAAACTATCACTATTGATTTAAGCGACTCCGATTGTATGGAATGAACACTAGTATTAGTAGTTTTCAATGATTGATAGAATGTCACAGTATTCAACATGTATTTCTTATGGGGACCTTGCGGTGACCTAGACATGATATTGTATTTTTGCTCTAATCTACAGACCATATGTAATTGAATGAGTCATTGACCTTGTCCATCCTATGTATGGTTCTTGAGAAATAAGCGTCCATTTACTCAGATAGGGAACCTAAATAACCAAATATTGTAAACCGCATTCTTACCAGCTCATCAGTGCGTTCGGGTTCTCTTCTTTAAAAAAAAAGTCATATTCTATAACAATGTAATCTATGCTGATATAAGTAAACTTTATTTCCTGAAAAATTTTCATCACTATTTGTGCGTTAAATTTATCAATTGTAATGTTAAAAGTATGCCTCAACTTCTTCAATTAGGTGGAAAACATGTTAATAGGAACATTTCTGAATATAGGTTTATCGCAACTCTGCATTTTTCAAAATATTATGAAGAGATGATGTTCGAGTGGCACCATTTTAGATTGCGTCTTGATTTAGATCTTTTCCCGGTAATCCCTGCAATTGGCTTGTCCTGACCCTATCGTATATTATAAAAACAAATAAAAAATGAAAGTGATACCCTAAGGGTAGCTACGAAACAATATTATCGTTCTGATGTAAAATATTGAATAGATAGAAATAGAAAGCTTACCAGCAATACGACCAGAGGCAACGAGGAACAAGCATACGAGTGTTGACTTCCACATGATGAGATAGGATAAATTCACATCGTTCGTTTCACTGTATTTATACTAAAAAATCCAGAAGATATATGACACGTGGATGTACACAATTGTTTCCGATCTATTGAAATTGATTTACAATCGTTGTCAAGTTAATTGAACTTGACCTACAATCGTTAGCCTTCACCTCCCAAAATATCATTCACATAATCAAGATTATCTACTGTTCTTCTATTGAAAGTAATTTTTAGCTACAAATGATAACAAACATCTTGAGTCAAAAGTTCTTTAACGAGATTATTTTTTTACTTATAGGGTGATACGTATTTCTATCTTGCAAATGCAAGAACTAACCAATGTTTCTTAGTCATTTTTTAAAAAATAATTTATACTATTCTGTTGTTACTACAAATCAGACAATTTCGTTTAAAATTAGCAAGAATTACATGTAGATTCACGATATAATGTGTATCTAAAACAAAATTGTAAAAAAGATGAGGGTCTCTAAAGCGTCCCGTAATGCGATTTTCGCTTCCGAAAGGACTTGCAAGTAGTGCTGCGAACTACCTTCGATGGTTGCGATACTGACAAAATCCATCGACCTCATGAGTCAGACTAGCACGTTAAAATACTGAATGTTGGGATCTATAGCTATTCATCAATACTTATCCAATACAACAGAAGTTTTTGTTTGTCGCTCTTATAAAACCCAGAAGCTGACTTTTATTATCTATGTGGTTGTATTGCCAGCAGGAGGAAGACTTCTTGACACTCAACCAATATGTGTTGTTTTTTTTTGTACAAAATAGGGAGGGCGACATTGCTTGGTTCAGCGGTAGTAAATATATGCGCAAAGAAAGGCTCTTCGTAATTTCTCCATTTCTGTCTCAAAAAAAAGGTAAGATTTTTGTAGACACCACAAGTCTAATGCGAAGAAGTTATATTGAAAAGAAACGTGAAACGAAATAATCTAAGATTTTGTACAATTGTATATACTAATCTTAAATAAATGTTAAGATCTTACTATTCTACAAAAGAATAAATGAAAAAAGTGTCAAAAAAGTGGTACTCAATAAATTAAAGACCAAGGATTTGAGTGAAGAACGGTTCAATTCTGATGGAAGATTTACCTGGCATCACTGAGTAACAACAGACGAATTTCTCATCTAGAGTTGTATTTAATTGTTCAATAGAGATAATCGACAAAATTCTTTCCCAGCAAGTTGCTAAAAATATACCAATATCATATGTTTGAAAAGCTACTGATTGCCTATAAAGTAATAGGCAATAACGTAGGTTAGATTTGAGAGAAAGACAAGGCTAGAGGCAACAACACTTGAAAGCAAACCATTTATTTTGCCATATTAATAGCGAAATATAAAGATTAAAATATCATGAAATCCGTTACTAGTAGAGTGAAATCGCGGTGGTCTGTTCTATTCATAATGTCAGAAAGCCGTAATATTTTAGATGATCAATGGCGATTATAATTAGACATTTTACTATTATTTTACCCCGGGGAAGAAAGTGTATAAGCACGGATCTTAATTTAAATCTTGTGATACTGAGGAGAAATCCTGAGGAACGACAATCAGAAAACTCTACAGCAGGGGCCCGATCTGCGTACATTCTCAGTGTCGATCCAAATTGTGTCACCTTAGCTACTAGACAACATGACTTCATGACTTTTAATCTAGGTCGCCCTCTAACAAACATAAAAATTTTGGAGATACCCGAAAGCTGTTGATTCTAGTGCCAGTGATA
>JAGDQP010029268.1:0-23493 GCA_022664845.1 Lepisma saccharinum | reverse complement strand
TATTCGGTGAGGAAATATTACGGATTGACAGTCATAATTTATATATAAGGTGTGTAAGGCCACCCGGACACCCTTTCTAAAATGAAGGGGATAAGTTGTAACTAAAAATAACAAAAACTGAGATACCGGTTAACTAAATCATGTATGCTATATCGAAGGTGATATTTGCTACTTCCGGTGCTCACCTATCTAGACCGGAAGTTGATTTTTAAAATGCACATGGGATTTTGGAAACAGATTCTAATTCTACATTAAAAAAATAAATTGAAAAAAAATTTTTTTTAAATACATACTGTACTTTTCTTAAACAATCCGTACTAAAAAGTAAAAAATAACTTTGTTTATGCATGACTATAAAGAAAAGTATGGGACGTGCTAACTGAAGAATGTATAGAGTGACTGTATATGAGAGCGAGCCCCGTACTTTTTTTTTAGACATGTAGAAACAAAATAACTTTTCACTTTTTAGTACGAATTGTTGAAGAAAAATATGTCTTTAAAAAGTTTTATATTATTTTATTTAACCAAATCCTAAAGTGTTCTGCAAGCACCACAGCGTTGCAGGCTAGTATTTAGGGTAATATTAAAAAAAAAAAATATTAAAATAAGCTTTTAAAATATTTAGACATACGAAAGAAACAATAGAATATTGTATTGTCACCGGACTTACGTCGCTGTGCAAGTTTTCATCATTGTATGACGTCGGGAAATGAGTTTAATTAATGTTGCAAGATTTGAGGACACCACGAACCATTGTGAACTTTAAAGAAAAGAATGTAATTAAGAAACTTTCGTTTGCAACATTTTTACAACAAATCACTGCTCCATGTGGGAAGGGAGGGGGAAGAGGGGCATAGCGTGCCCTTACCTATTTCATTTTGGATTTTGCGTACCGTTACCTTTTTATTAACGGCAGCTTATTGCCTTCACTTTCAATAGGCAATCCCGCCAGTAGGTGCAAGTGTACCCCTACCTTTTGTAACCCACTATTGCAACCGTTCCCTTATCTTTTCTTACCCACTTCGAGCACTGCGACAAATAGGTTCATTGGAATTGAAATTATTTCGAAAGTGCACAGAATAGATAAACTGTAACTGCGAAGATACACCATAGCTCGGTTTTAATATGAAAGGAATTGCTTTTATAAAAAATAACGAAATAAAAAAGGGGCCGCGGTGGATCAATGGTTAGAGCGCTCACCTCTGGCACTTTGGATCATCACTTCAAACCCTGCTCGTGCCATGTGTGCTTTGTTGCTAGACAAACACCATGTGCGTGGTTTCCTCGGGGTTCTCCCAATTCCTCCCACTTTCTTCACTCCACCAATCGCCCCATCATCATCCATCCGGCCTGAACCAAGGTTGCCTAAAGGACTTAAAAATTAAATTCAAATTCAACAAAAACGAAGTTATTAAATCGGGTATGCGCTATCCAACGATGTCCCAGATGTATTGAAGGAAGAAGTGGATAAAGTAGGGCCTTCTCCAAGTGATGAAGAAAGAAAAATCACCTGAAGAAGATGCTGTATCTTCTTCAGGTGAAACAATGAAGAAGCAACTTGCCAAATTATTCTCAATGTGAAAGAGAGAAATGCCCTCAAACTGGAAGAATGCTCTCATAATATTGTTGTACAAAAAGGGGCGGGACAAAGAACGCGTCGAGAACTACAAACCAATTAGTCTGCTGTCAGCTCTATACAAAATGTTCACCAAAATTATTTTGAATCGTACTGAACTAGATGTAGTAACGTTCACAGAAATAAATTTATCTGACTTCTACGAGCAATGATAAAAACTTATACTCCTCACTACAAATAAAGTTTTCTTAAAATTAAGTCCACTAGTGTACAAATTGTATCTTTGTAACTTTTACTTGCATAACATTAATCAAGAAGGAAAATATTTGAACGAGACCTACAATGCAAACGTCTTTAAGAAAGTGGATCTGAATTAATTTCTCCGCAAGGATTTAATGATTCTGACTCTTCATCAAAAGCGTTAATTGTCACTGTTAAACAAAAAGTTAATAATAAGAAATTACCTAAACAAAAACACTTTTTGTAGTTTACAAGAAATTCAAGCTGAAAAAAGTAGCACTCCTGAGATCTTTCAAAGGAAATATATCATGCTGTCATATCTCGTATTTCATAAATATCTGGTATAGTCGACAGAGATGATGAGTCACGGTGGCTTAGTGGTAGAGCGCTCACTTCTGGTGCCTGGGGTCTTCGGGTCGATCTCTGATCATGCCATGTGGGCTTTATGATGGATAAAGAGCGTGTGCGTGGGTTTTCTCGGGATTCTCCGGTTTCCTTCCACATTCTTCATTTCACCAATTCTACCATCATCATCCATTCGGACCCAAGTTACCTAAAGACTTTAAAAATTAAATTCAAATTAGACAGAGATAATGAACTAAAGGTAGAGTTTAGCAACGACCACAAATGGTTTGGATTGCACTAACTTATTTTAAGATGATATATTATAAAACAATTTTTGGAATCTGGTCGAGCATAAATGAAGTTTCTCAAACGGAAACGCAATTAAAAGAAGAAAAAATAGCAGCTGGTTAGGTTGGTTAAACTGGCGCTGGAGGAATACACAATAGGTGCTGGTTGCCTTCATTGTTAGTGAAGTACTAGATCAACATCTCGTTATGATTAGACTACCCGCCAATTCAGCGATCAGCCTTTCCCGTGATTATATCTGCCATTACTAAAAAAATGTGGAACAAGTACCTGGTTACTTCTGTTCCAGCGGAGGATTTTTCTACATTAACAAGTCTGTACTATTTCTTACCATCACTATGTAATGTTCTAATACTTCAAAACTGCATTTCTCATGCTTTAACCTATACACTTCATAAATCTAATTCCATTATGTTGTGAAGAAATCAAGACATTGGCAATTACTGCATGCCAATCCAAGGAAATCAACGGCACTGAAGATAAAGTTCATTTTACTGACTTTACAGCATCCGAAGCTACAATCCGTCATTTACTCTGCCCGTGGGAAAAGGAAAGGGAAAGTAGCATCCCTTAATTCAAGGTTCCAACCCGACATCTGCCCGCTGTGGCTGAGAGAAAACCTCTGACCTGCGTAGGATCCGAACCCGCGTCACCTTCTCAGCATTGATAATATTCGCGATCTTTACCATTACACCATGAAGGCTTGGTTTTAAGCGTTATTGCAAAAAAAATATTATTCCATTTCTATTATATGGGCTGAACAAACAGCTACAGTATAAGCGATTTATAAGTCTGATGAATGACATCCCCGGGTGATCACTAGATGGGAAAATAATGGGCAAGGTCAGACCCTAGATATCACCCAGACATTTGACTGGTTAAACTACAGAAAATAGTAAAAAATCTATCACGATGGCAGGCAGCAGACTCAAGCCTGCTTGTTTTCCCAGTACTGATCCATAGCCCGCACCCGTGATCAATACACTACGGGGAACTGGCAGTGATTGTACATACAATTAAAAGCAAATCCTCTTAAACACCGAAAAGAAATATGGAAGTCCTTAAATATGTACATAGTTTATCCCACAATGCATCTGGTAACCAACAGTATTACTGAAGAAACTGGACACCATACTTTCTTGTAGAGTTCTGTACTTCCAGCTACAGAAAGTGCTTTATGCATCAGTCTATAATGAAGACTTCAAAAAGATTAAGTTAAAACTAGAGGACGCAAAATTCACATGCGCGAATAACGTGAACGTCAGGGTTTCTAAGAAATAACATTACTAGTCGCCGAATATTGCAGCCTAAATGGCAATTAACAAGAACTGAATTCGCAAATAAAATGATTTTTAGCGTTTTACACGTTTTTTTTTTTTTTTTTTTTTTTTATTTTATTAGAAATAAATAAAGCGATAATCCTTCCTACTTAATTTCTGAAACTGTACGTCAAAATTTGTTTTACAGAAAATAACGAATTGTTTGTTTCCAGTAGCAGATAATATTTACAGCGTAGAACGGCATAATGTCTCCAATCGAGTCTTATTCGATATCGAGAATTCCCGACTCGAGCTCTTCTACTGACCTTTTCAATTCGATTGCAACATTCGTCTGCTTGGTTGTATCTGTGGTTGTGGTGCCGATGTTGAAGTTGGAGCTTTGAATCTAAATAAACTAAACGCAACATAAACCAACAAAATGCCAACACATAGGGTATCTTTGAAATTAATAGTGGAGGGGTTTTTGTGAATGAGCCAAATATATTAATGTGCAAATCTTGTAATTGGAGAATTGATCATGTGCGACGGGATTCTTAACAGAAAAATTGCAAAACTAAAAGGCACGTTGAAATGAAGAAGAAGAAGAAAAGGAAAATTCGTCTCTGCAACAACAATATGGAAGAGTCTCCTATTTATAGTTCTTCAAAACGCAAGACATGGGCGCACGCTTGTCCAGACAAGCTATGTCCTGCATGTAAACGTTACAGAAACGAGGACAGTGATGATGTAGATATTGGGTTCATCGCGTAAAAAATGTCATTAAATATCACAACTACAAACATTATGTCCGTGTACATTACCCCGTTTGTAACTGTAAGTCATAATTAACATGTTTCAGTTCGTAAGCATGCTCAGTAAGAATAATATGAACATCTATCTTTTATGGATAACTCCTTATCTACAGTGCTTGAAACAGAATTGACAATTCAGTCAACATTTCTGCGTTGAGGGTTTCTAGAAAGAAGAAATAGATGAACTCTACATTTTTAGTATGAAAAATTAAATATCAGAGTGACGTATTCCAGTAGAACTGAAGAAGCACATGTCCAATGACACGAGAAGGATTTTATCATGCACTCGACAGTCCAATTTTATCAATCGTAACAACACTGCCAGAAGAAATATGTCTATTATTTAAAAATTGGCATCTGTACCATTTTACATTCGTAGCGGAGACAACTGAAATAACTCTGAACATGATTGACTAAAGTGTACGTCAGACCTTGTCCTGTTCGCCAATTTAAAAAAAGAACATGGACTAAAAAAAATAGCCGTGAATATATGTTGTACACCTACACGTAGCCTTTTATTTAGAATGATTTCAATATGGAAGGTTACGGAAGCATGTGCGTACTCACGAAAGGCTGATAGGTGACCATTTATTCTTCATAAATCAATTGAACGAGCGCTATAAAAAGTTTTAATATCACGAATATTAGATACAGAAAAAAGCCTATAATCCTCTATCAACAATTGTAAAATACAAATAAAGTAAATATACGTACACATTGTGATGAAGGTTTTACTGAAGTGTTTATATATACTGAAGTGCGAAGTCGTGTATGTAAGGTAAATTTACGATAAAAAGGAGGGAATTTACTTAAAGCTTATTTGTTCCATATGAGAACACACACACAATAATATATACACACGACTTCGATGTGCCGTCTGTGTATATTATCGTGTGTGTGTGTGTTCTCATATGAAACAAATAAGCTGTAAGTAAATTCCTTCCTTTTTATCGTAAATTTACCTTAAATTGCCCTTCCGGCTTTCCTTTGTGTTAGGATATATATATATACTGTATATCCTAACACAAGCTGATATATATATCAGCTTGAGTTGACACGATCACTACTAAATTTAAGTATGGGAAAAAGATACACTCAAATTCATAATAAATGGCCGATGGATTTATTTTTTCTCAGTCCAAAATTTGCATCGTCTGGCAACACAAAACATTCTGAAAAATCATGTTACAAGACAACATTTGAAACACATTTCAAATTTATCTAATATTAATTCGTTACTGTTATACTGTGCAACTAGACTGACTTAGAAAGAGTACCTGTCGCTATAATTCTATGAAATCTGAGTGTACAGTTACTATTTTCGCAATTAAGACGAATTTATTTTATTTTATTTCTATCAACTGAGTAGGCATCTCTGGTCAAAGCCCATCTCATGTCAAGGGGATGACATCCCTCAGTGAACACACTTCCTGAAAAAGAATAAAGAAGGTAGCGGTCCAGAGCCGGTATTACAGTACCATTTCGACACATGCCTTTTAGGACTAAGTCACAGAAACCGACATATTCTGCTTGTGTTTTCAACCGTCGTAAATAGTTGATTAGACAAGTGTGAATGTGTCTTTTGTATCCGTTTCGTACTTTAACAATGACTACCACTACCCTTAAAGAATTCTAATACTGATTTGATAATTGTGTACATACATATTTTAAACATCGTTCTGTCCCCAAAGTGTTTGGACACAATTATTTTCAAGTTACTATTAGCATTCCTTTAAGGATAATGGTACTTACTACAGAAGTACGAAACGGACTTTAAATCCGCTAAAGTTATTTTCTGTTTACTTGTTCTCAAATGTGAAACGAAAAGACGGGGAAGCCTATTTGCAGTCAGTCTTAAGTTTCAAATACGCTACATTCTTCTTTTCCCTATTGCTATAGTTTTCACAGTTAACTTTTCACAGCGTTGGTAGGCTTTCGAATGAACTCTTAAATTACAATAAAATATATATATATATATATATATATATATATATATATATTATTTGCTGTCTGTTTTCCCGAATAGCACAAATTTGAACGCCACATTCTCTTTCCATTTTCCTGGCGAAACTTTTTAAAAAGAAAAACGAGAGAGAGAGTGACAAAACGTAAACTTCGACAAGTGAGAGTTGCACTTCCATGCTTTCCTGCAATTAAGCGGTTGAACCGGTCGTCGCAAGCACAGAAAATTTTAAGAATCCAGTTGGGTAACAATCAAGCAACGACACATCCATCTTACAACCAATCTGGTAGTCGAAAATGCAATAGAACTTGCCCACACACACGTACACTATTAACCCACTGGACAGGCCCTGCTTCCTTCGATTTTACATTCGGCAGACTCTCCGACGAGCTGACAACGTAGGCTGCTTATCACCCTCCGTCCGCCAATCTCTTTAGCCAGACTATGAAGAATTAACACTTAAAATCTTAACTTAAAAAGCAGTTTCTCTGGATTTGGTATGTTGATATATTACTATAGTGGCGAAATATTTGTTGAAATCTTTCCTTCCAATGAAGAGTACACATTTCCAGACGTACCAACACTCTGAATGACAACCCTCCAAACAACATTCAATACCTATTAAAATACTTCCTACACGCATCAAATAAAACAATCTTTTGAATATAGTCTTTTCATCAGGATCAATTACACTTCTCCACAGATTTTTTCTTGCAAAATTGCCTATAGTAATTTTTTTCCGCTCCAATGTGGAATTACATCTTCTTCTTAGAGCTCGTTTCATTTGTATTCTTCTCAGACAGTGCGACCGCTGAGAAAGTCAAACCAATGTGTTCTACCACAACGAAACTACAAACGGTGCGCAGTCATAATGTCAGAAGCAATATGTCCGAAGCAAAAATATCGGAAGTCAAATATGTCCAAAATGAAAATGTCATAAGTAAACAATGTCCATAACAAAAATGCCGAAATTTAAAACATCCGAAACGAAAAGGTTCGAAGTGAAAAATGTCAAACCAAAAATGCCCAAATTTAAAAATGTCCAAAACAAAACTTTCTAAAGTAAAAAATTCCCAAAGCAAAAATGTCGAATACAAAGATGTCCAAAACACAAGTGTAAAATGACTAATCTGTAAATAAAAATACGTCCAAATACAAAATATCCTAAGTGAAAAATGGCCAAAGAAAGATTGTACAGAATATAAAATGTTTAATACAAAGAAACCAAAAACGCTCAAATGAAAATGACTTCAAGTAAACAAAAAATAAGTATTGCCCTAGCAGAAATCCATACATATAATATGTAGTTCCGTAGTCACCAACTCACTAATCAAAATTTCCATATAATATATAGCCCCACGGTCACTCACTTATTCACTGACTGATCAAAATTCTTAGGACAAACTACTGGAGCTAGAAACAACAAATTCGGTATGAAGATGTATGACCAAGAGTAGGTAAAAAAAAAAAAAAATCCGACATTTTGACAAAGTCGCAATCTTGGATCCAAAATGGCCGCCAAACCCATTGCTGTATAGAATACACAGCCTAAACCGCTGGGGCTAATGAAATCAGATTTGGTATGGAAGTATAACATCACTACTAGCTTACGAAAATATTACCAAATGTCAAATTCCATCTTGAATCCAAACTGGCGGACCTTAAAAATCCATTTTCCACACCGTTTGAGCTGGAGACACGAAGTTTGGCATAAAGGTGTATCAACAAGAGAAGTTTAATAAAACATAACAAAATGTAGAAAAAGTTGCCATCTGGGATCCAAAATGGCCGCCAAACCCATTGTTGTATAGAATACAGCCTAAACGGCTGGAGTTAGAAACGCCAAATTCGGTATGAAGGTACATTATTACTAGAAGCCAACGAGAATATTACAAAATATATCCTAAAACGCCATCTTGAATCCAAAATGGCTGACACAAAAATCCATTGTATCATCACAAGTACTTTAGGAAAATATTACATCATTTTGCATTTTGAAAAAAGACGCCATCCTGGATTCAAAATGGCCGACCAAAAACATTTTTCAAACCACTGAAGATAGAGAAACAAAACTTGGTACGACGAAGGTGTACCATCACGAGTAGGTTACAATAAATGGGGCAAACCTCCCCTATGGGTGCGCAGCCCCCCCGGGGAAGTTGGGGGCAGAACGGCACCAGGGGGGACCAGTACCCCGGAGAGTCCGGTTACGATAAAAACGGCGCAGCTCCCCGAAGAAAAAAAACGGAAGCAAAGAGAACCGTGTAATATATAGCCCGATGGTCACTCACCGACTGACTGACTCAACAAAATTCCCAGGCCAAACTACTGGAGCTAGAAACACCAAATTTGGTATGAAGGTGTACGATCAAGAGTAGGTAACGGGGAAAACCGACATTTTGAAAAAGTCGCCATCTTGGATCCAAAATCGATTGTTGTATAGAATACACAGCCTAAACCGCTGAGGTTGCTGAAGTGGAATTTGGTATGAAGGTACATCACTAATACAAAAAATATTGCAAAATGTATGCAAAGACGCTATCTTGGATCCAAAATGGCGGACTCCTGGCCCAGTACCTAGGGTACTCGTATGCAAAATTTGATAGAAATTAATGGACACACGTAGAATTGTGTAAGTAGCAAACATGATACATTTTACATACATATAGAGTATAGACTCGCTTTGCTTCGATCGAGGCGCTGTCCCCAGATCCCATGGGGGCGCAGCCCCCATGGTGCCGATCTGTACCAACTCCCGGTTTGAAAAATGGGTTTATGAGCGGCCATTTTGGATTAAAGATGGCGACTTTTCAACGTTTTCTTATATTGTCGTGACCCTACTCGTGATGGTACACCTTCATACAAAATTTCATCTCTCTAGCTCGAACGGCGTGGAAAATGGTTTTTGGGCGGCCAATTTCAATCCAAGATGGCGACCTTTTCAAAATTTAATATTTTCTTAACAGACGCTTGATGATACACCTTTATGTCAAATTTCGTATTTCTAGCTCAAACGGTGTGAAAAAAAGATTTTTGCGGTCCGCCATTTTGGACTCAAGATGGCGACTTTTTCAACGTTTTGTAATATTTTCGTAACCTACTAGTGATAATGTACCTTTATGCCAAATTTCATTTCAGTAGCCCCAGCGGTTTAGGCTGTGTATTCTATACAACAATGGGTTTAGCGGCCATTTTGGATCCAAGATGACTTTTTAAAAATAACGGATTTTTTCCTTTACCTACGTTTGGTCATACACCATACCAAATTTGGTGTTTCTAGCTCCAGTAGTTTGACCTGGGAATTTTGATGAGTCAGTCAGTCAATGAGTGAAGTCACGGTGTGACCGACCATGGAGCTATATAGTATGTGGAATGTGGATGGACGGACAGACAAACTTTTAATTTTTAATATAGATTTTTGAATTTGGACATTATTATTTGAACATTTTACACATTGATATTTTCCATTCGACATTTAGGCGTTTGGATGTTTTGCGCTCGACATTTTACACTTTGGACATTTTTATTTTGGATATTTTTACTTTGGAAATTTTTGTTTTGCACAGTTTTTATTTCGGACAGTTTTGTTTTGGACATTTTTTACTTTGAACATTTTTGTTACTTTGGGCATTTTTGTTTTGGACATTGTTTTCTTTGGACGTTTTGCTTTGGACATTATGACCTGGAACGCTACAAATATGCAAATTCGAACTTCTTTTACTTACCTTCCGTCGATGGCATCCACAACAGTAGCCCTCAAGCCTAACACTTTAAAACAATCCAGCATCCTTTGTCTTCTTTCTGGCCGACGCAATAGATTGATCATGTAAACTTTATCGAAGTCAAGAGTATCCTGCTCCGGGACACTAACATAATTTGCAAGAACAGCACTAACAGGCAAAGGCGGATGTTCAACTAAAATAAACGAAAAAAGATCAAGACATATCATTATTCATATATGAAGGAACGATAAGCCCAAGTAGATAAAAAAAAACAACAAATCGACCGATTTGGTAAGCAAGAGCATCACTAGTTTGTCTTTACTATTTTGTTTTATTGACGAATTAATGCTTTCCAGATTATTATTGACTTTCAGCAACAAAACTGCATGAAGATAGTATACTATCAGTAATTAACAACACTAACTTTTCTTAAAATTAAATAGTTACTTTTCTGACGTGATAGTTCTAGATGTTCCAACGTAAAATGGACCTCTAGCTATATGGCCATGGATAAATTTTCCCGCAATATTAACCCCGTACAACACACATTCGGAGAGCATCTAACTGACAAGGAAACACATTTTTATCTATCTGTCCAGACAGCAAGGGGCATGGTTTACAAACGCATTATATGAGAGCATGATGAATTGGAATTTCAAGCTTCTAAATGCAACATAATCTAAATTTTAATCTAAAAAAAACACAAAGTAATTCTTCTGATAAACGAAAAAATATAACTTCTCTAAAACAAATCAATTCGCGCACAGATTCTTTAGAAATATTCATCCACACATCGAAAAACACATTAAAGACGAGTTAGTACTGTAACCACTGAAGAGGCATTTCAAATAAAACTTAGATGTAGGGCTATGGATCGGAAACGCCTCTCACTCAGGTAACCTTGAGAATTGATCTAGTTCACTTCTCGGTCAGCCATGGGAGTCAATTATTCTGTCAGTTTTCCAAACTATGTTCACACTAACAAGCTTATTGTGAATAATACATTCTTTCTCTAACCGTGAAAGTTCTCATTCAATAGGTACTCAAAATGACGATTATTATGTCCAAATTGACTATTATAGCAATTACTATAATAGAACAAGACAGTAACAAGTAAATCTGTATTACAACAGGGCTCACAATGATATCCGTGCTACGGTACAGTAAGCCAAAATTTTGAAAGATATCCATCCCAAAAGTGATACCTTGGACACTATAGGATTCCAGAATTTTCACAAATTGCAAGTATTTACCGGTATATGTCTTAATGATTTGATTTTCTTTTTCAATTTTAATTCTAAAAACTAAGAGAAGAAAACTTTTTGAAAACATACTTTTTAAACAATTTGTACTAAAAAGTAAAAAATAATTTTGTTTATGCATGACTAAAAAGAAAAGGTCGGGGCGCACTCTCATATACAATCACTTTATAAATTCTTCAGTTGGCGCAACCCATGCTTTCCTTTTAAGTCATGTATAAACAAAATTATTGATTATTTTTTACTTTTTAGTACGAATTGTTTAAGAAAAGTATGCTTTTTTTTTTTTAGTTATTTCGGTCGGCTACTTTATTCTTACTTTATACATCGTAATCTGATGTTTTGTCACCCAAATCCTAAAATGTTGTGCAACCAGTCAAACGCAACATCGTTGCGGGCTACTATTTAACTTAGGATAATAAAGTTCATATTAAAAAAAAAAAGTAACAATGGAATATTGTATTGTCACCCAACTTAGGTCGCTGTGCAAAATTTCATCATTGTATGACGTCCGGAAATGAGTTAAATTAAGGTTGCAAGATTTGAGGACACGTGAACCAATGTGAATTAAAGAAAAGTAATTAACATCGCGCCAAGAGTATGGATGTTTGTGGATTTTAACTAGCAGTGCCATCACAATATAATCGTGACTGGCCGAACTCAAAAGTTACTAGAATAGCCCATACAGATTAAAGTTTACGAGTCATTCCACAGAATTTCGAAAGTGGTGGTCGCTCGACTAATTTTGATTTCCTCTATATTTGATACATTGAATCCCATATACAAGCGAAGTTGAAAACAGTTTATGAAATATTTATATTGCTCATAGTTCAGGATATACAGGGTGTTCAAAAAGATTCTGCAAAATTTTGTTGAATACAGCGAATCATAGAGTTACACATATTTCACAAACCAATTTAGATATTTGAATAATTCAAAAACATTTAAAATATAGACACCTCAGAGAATATTTAAAGCTATGCCTAAGTTCTAGCCTCAAAACGGCTATCGGACAGCATGGTTTAAACAGTTGTAAAATATAGGTGAAATTTTCATTTTTAAATTTTTTTTCCTGATTGAATGGAAATAAATAACAAGCCGTTTATTATTATTATTTACTATTGTCACTGTAATAACAGAAAAAAAATTAACTTCCTGTGTCGTTTACTTTTCATTATATCGAGACATCGATTTCATAGAAACTCAAATTTGTCAAGATTTGAGGGGTTGTAAGTCAAAAGGAGGATGAAGTGCATGAACAAAACTTCGCAAAGGAGTTCCTTAGTTTATATTCTAAAACCCCTGGAAGTTTCATTTTGTTATTCAAACTCCTCTATGAAATACAGCTTCTTAAATTTGCTTAAAAAGCTATAGTCATATCAATAAAAATTATCTTTGAAAAAATGAGGCTATTGTTATTAATGTTGTATTCTATCAGCGTAATCATTTAAATTGCGGGCCTTAAGCACAAATAGATTTATGTTTTACGTTCTTTGTTGGTACACAGAGCTATTTCAGCTTTTTTCTACCTGCTGCTTAAGGAAAAACTATGGTAAAAAGGCACTCATCTCTGATCTGATGGTATGAACTTTTTTTTTTTTACAAGTCGTATGTACGCCATGTCATGCGAAGAGATGTTATTCTTTTCGTTAGGCCTAACAGAATACATTGGCCTACATTTTACTTGGATCTCGCGGTTAAAATCTCAGCTTTTCAAGTTATATAGGCCTACACACACCGATGTTACGTAAGGAGATGTTACTCTTTTCGTTAGGCCTAATAAAATACACAGACCTGCTTCTTAGTAGTAATAATCTCTAACAAACACGTTATATCCAGAATCGTAAGATACCGCTGATTCGATAATAGCTGATGTCCTGAAGTGCCGGTCAACGACTAGCTACCCCTCCGTAGCACAATCGTTCTGTAACTTTCTTGCATCAATTTTAAGAAGCGGTATTTCATAGAGAAATTTGAATAACAATAAAAAATTACATATATTTGGATGATATGACATAACTTGTAACAAAATAGAAATAAAAGTCACTCAAGTGCCGCGAATTTAATCGAAAGATCCAAGTAACATGTAGCAAACTTTACTCTATTAGGCCTAACGACAAGAATAACATCTCTTTGCATGACACGGATGCGTACATAACTTGAAAAAAAAAAAAGAAAAGAAAAAGAAAACCTTGTCACTCAAGAAGAGTTCATACCATCAGATCGGAGATGAGTGCATTTTTACCAAAGTTTTCCTTAAGCAGCGGATAGAAAAAAGCTAAAATAGCTCTGTGCACCAACAAAGAACGTAAAACATAATCTATTTGTGCTTAAGGCTCGTGATTTAAATGATTACGCTGATAGAATACAACATTATTAACAATAGCCTCATTTTTCAACAATACAGTAATTTGTATTGACACGACTATAGCTTTTTAAGCAAATTTAAGAAGCTGTATTTCATAAAGGGGTTTGAATAACAGAATGAAACTTTCAGGACTTTCAGAACATAAACAAAGGAACTCCTATGCGAAATTTTGCTCATGCACTTCATCCTCCTTTTGACTTACAACCCCTCAAATTTTGACAAGTTTGAGTTTTTATGAAATTGATGTCTCTATATAAAGTAAACGACACAGGAAGTTAATGCTTTTTCTGTCATTACGGTGACAATAGTAGATAATAACAAAGTAAACGGCTTGTTATTTCTTTCCATTCAATCAGGAAAAAAAAATTTAAAAAAAAATCTAAAAATGAAAATTTCACCTATATTTTACAATTGTTTAAACCATGCTGTCCGACAGCCGTTTTGAGGCTAGAACTTAGACATAGCTTTAAATATTCTCTGAGGTGTCTATATTTTAAATGTTTTTGAATTATTCAAATATCTAAACTAGTTTGTGAAATATTTGTAACTTTATGATTCGCTGTATTCCAACAAAATTTTGCAGAATCTCATTTTTGAACACCCTGTATTCCTGAACTATGAGCAATAAAATAAATTCAAAAACTGTTTTCAACTTCGCTTGTATATGGCATTCAATGTATGTACCAATTATGAAGAGAATCGAAAATAGCTAAGCGACCAGTTCTTATTTTATT
Source organism: Lepisma saccharinum (assembly GCA_022664845.1). Lineage (NCBI taxonomy): Eukaryota > Metazoa > Arthropoda > Insecta > Zygentoma > Lepismatidae > Lepisma > Lepisma saccharinum. The sequence goes on along the minus strand of JAGDQP010029268.1, from coordinate 8,909 downwards.
TGTCGAAATGTTCTGGAATGATCCTTACCAAAGCTTTTTCTGACGCTCTTACTTAATTTGCTGGGCTAAATTTAAAGCACCCCTTCGCAAAACACATTTTTGCAATTACACAATATTTCTTCTAGTACCACTTCTGTAATTGAGTGGTTATAAGTGACCATGAGACAAGAATGTTTAGACTTGATAGAACGGTTACCAACTCTGATTACGAGTTATTAGAAATTTTATTTTTGTATTATATTTTTATTTTTTTTTTTAAAATTACGACTTCTTCTGTAACTCACAATTTGTTACTAAATTTGTATACTGGATCTCAAGGTCTCTCATTGATCTCTTTATATACACTACCACATTAATACATTATATACACTATGATCAGACATTAAGTTTATCTGAGGAATTCCTGGATTGCTATAGTAATGGAAATCAGATTTCAAACGTAATATTTCTGAGAAATTTAAATATGATGTATCACCAATACCAATGCGAAACTGGGAAAAAGTGCCACAAAGTCTTAAAATTACTATCACTACGCTGCAATATGGCACATCAACATACAGACAGATTAAAAAAAACTGTTGTGATAGTATGTATGGCTTTATTAGGGAGGTGCAATAAACGTTACCCTGCTACTTTAATGTTCGCAAATTTCTAATTACATTTTCACTAGGTCGTAATGCACGTAAAGGCGCAGTTAGTATGATTTTCAAAAACAAATACTGAAGTCTACAGTTTCAAAATATTACACAAGAGATGGATGCTGTAACGAAATTAAGGTTAAAACAATACATTCAAAAAAGAAAAACTTTATACTTAATATTCCCTGACTTCTCCAGGTTTTCGGAAATTATCTGTCTTTTCCAGGACGTCTTTTTTTTTAAGCTAATCTCGCTCACTTTTAACAGGTTTTGCAGGTCAGTGGGAAACATGATATTATTCCGCTCTGAAAGTTGGAGGTAGGAAGAAGCGTATTTACGCGCTATGCATTCATCACGTCCGAAGCGTGCGTCAGACATTTTGAAACATCAATTCGTCAAACCTGTTCTAGCACATATGATTCTTTCTACTCTAAGTCACTGTAAATTTGTTAAAAGTCCCAAAGTACATGAGCAACTGTTAATTGTAGGAATCAAATAGCTTACTGATACCGTTCTACAGTGAACCAATACTACATGTCACACTTGTTCACTGACATTTCACAACACAGAATCAATTTAAATTGAATATGTTCTACAAAACCTTCATTTCCCCATAAATTGAATACTGCTCCCCAATTTGGAACATGGCTAGTATTTCTAATCTATCTCATATTGATTCTGTTCTGAACTTTTTCCTTACTACAGACAAAAGAAGAATACCATCGGTACGTAGATTAAGCAAACCCAACTTATTATCCGTCCTTGGTCTCCACGTTCTCTCTTCTCGTTGCAAGCTGGCAGATTTGATATACTTATACAAGATACTTAATGGGAATCTTAGAACTGGAGAGTTAATATCTAAATTTACTTTGTGTTCCCTTGCGAATAACCAGAAATAACCTGCTTCATTGTACCACGCCTAGGTGAAGTATACTGCAGCGCTCCTTATTCCATACACTAGCAATTATGTACAATAATCTTGATACAAATATTGATATTTTCGAATATGAAAACACTTTCCGTCGAACGCTAAATACCAATATCTAAGTCATTCCTCTTGTATTGTTATAATCGTCATGCTATTGATACCATTTGCTGTGTTATGAGTCGTTTTCAAAATTTAATTTCATGTTATTTAGTTTGTAGTAATGTTATGTAGTTTGTAATAATGTTATTAGTTTGTTATAATGTTATTTAGTTTCTGTGTAAAATGGAAACTCCAGCTGTATCTGAAACTTAATAAATAAATAAATAAAATAAAATAAAAAATGAACAGCTAAGCAATAGCCTCTTCACTACCAACTGCAGCAGGCCTTCTACGGCGACCTAGGTAGTGGTGTGGTCTAAGACGTTAGACTAGCATCTCCAAGGTTGCGGCGGAGCCGCGGTGGTTCAATGGTTAGAGTGCTCACTTCTGGGGCTGAGGTCGTCAGTTCAAACCCTGCTCGTGCCATGTGGGTTTTGTGGTGGACAAACACCGTGTGCGTGGGTTTTCTCGGGATTCTCCCGTTTCCTTCCACTATCTTCATTCCACCAATCATCCCATCATTATCCATCCGGCCTGAGCCAAAGTTGCCTAAAGGCTCTAAAAATTAAATTCAAATTCCAAGGTTGCGGGTTCAAATCCTGCCTGGTGCATGGATGTTTGTGGATTTTAGCAAGCATTGCACATGTATAATCGTGCGATATCAAAAAGTTAACAAAATGGCCCATACAAAATAAAATTTATGAAAGTTCTGAGTGCCTTTTACCCAGTTCCTGTGGCAAACTGGTTAAGGTTGCAAACTTTGAATCGGCACTACGGAGGGCTGTATACAGGCTTGAATTCTGCTGTCGGCCATCCTGACTGAGATTTTTAAAATTTTACTCAGCTTTACTACAGGGTTGTTGCTAGAAAATAAGGTCATGGCTTCCACCTTGCCCATCTCTTTTGCGGACACGTGTTATTCCAAGCCTTATGACGAACTTAGGCCATTATGATGCCTGTTCAGTCCATAAAATATTTATTTTAAAGAGAAAACAAAAAATAGTTTCCTATTGTTTCATCGAGAGCAAATCCCACTTAATTTTGACAAATTTTATTTGTACTTTAAGAACATTCGCAACCGTATTGATGTGTGACCATCTTTATGTAGGGTTACGAAATTTTTCCATCCCCTTTCGTGAATTTAAAAAACATATTTTAGGTACTTTCATGAGATCATATCTCTGGTTAATGTCATTGTTACCTGCATGGTATGTTACAATCCATTGTAAACTCATGTAAAAATGATTTCTGTACACCATTCGCCTCGGAACACAGTGTCACTATTGCACGTACAACTCAAGCGGTACCCTCCAAGAATCCACTGAGTTCCAGTATAATTCTTACCATTTTCTATTATTTCCGTTGATGGATACCTAATCTCAAAAAACTTCAATAACTAACGAATTCATGCCTTACCGTAGCCTTAGCAGAAAATTTTCGTATATTTATTAACAAACCATCAACATGTGTTTCATGCTAATCCAGTTTCAACACATGCAGTCACTGATATCCAGTTTCAACACATGCAGTCACTGATATATTCAGTCTTAGTTATTTTTATTTTTTTCTGGATGCCATTCATTACGCCAACCTCCTATAAGTAAGGTTTGTTATATACGTTCAAAATAAGTTTCCACTAGGAATCAAACCTTGAATCTACTGAATACAAATCAATAAATGTAACCATTCGAAAATCGAGTACTTTTATAATTTATCGAAGAATACCGTAATAACCTTTTTTTTTAATTTCAAATTCAACTCCTAACATAGTTCCAATATATCATATAACATTATTTTACATGTTTTTTATAAAGTTAAATAATTTACACTAACAATTATGTTTAATGTTTGCTTACCAAGAACTTCCAGCTTTATGTTGGTAAGGTAGTCATAATCTGTAGTAAGATCTTGTTCCTCATCAAGAGGGACGGTAACGAATCCGTACGTGACTTCATTGCACACATACAAAGGAACGCCTGCAATACAAAACATAAATGAACATATTATATTTTTCAGAGCGTGCATAAATATAAGTAATTTCTGAGAATTGACCGCTATATGATCCTTAAGAACGCATCATTATCCCACTTTCTTGCTTAAAAATACTTCCCAAAATTGTCAACTAAATAAACAAGTTACTCATCACTTGTTACAGCCCTATCCCCTTTCAGTGCAAAAGCCGTATAGCAAATTTTCTGACATAATACTGCTATCTCTCAACACTCTTTAAAAGAAAAGCTGCTAGAAAGATAGACAGATAAAATGAATAAATGGGCGGTAACAGCGCTATGGATTACACCCGTCACGATACGGGGGAAGCCCCTTATCATTGTCACGTTTAATCATAGCTGTTAAGATAAAACAATAAAATCATATAAAAGCTCAAGGTGTAAAAGGCCTTCAGAAACATATCTTACTAGTGTAGAGGGCCAGTATAAATTTGATAATGCGGAGGGTTCAAACGTCGCAACAAGTAGCAATGAGTCATGCGACTGTGTCCTATACGTAGGCGACATAAAACAACTACTTCCCGCCTACTACCTCGGCAAGATGATTTCCACTGAGCAACAGATCCCTTGATTGCTTTCAACTTATTGACAGCAACGTCATCCCATCGTCGCTGCCATTCAGTCCGAGCAATAAGTCATCTTGGAATGGGACATGCTGAATGTCAATGTCTGTTCCTAAAGAGGCTTCATGAGCTGCTTGGTTTGCCAATTCATTACCATGGATACCATAAAGACAACCTCACCCCCAGCAGAGCACATGGAATGTGTCTTAGATGGGATATCTTGCACGAACGGATGCTTAGAATACATATTGTCGAGGCTTTGAACAACACTCTTCGAATCTGTACAAACAAAGATACGGTTGAGACCACGAACAAGACTAAAATCCAAAGCCTGGCTTTGGGATTAAGACAAAATTGGTAGACTTCCCCATTTATAACAAACGCGCATCCAACAGATTCTTCTGATTTGGACCCATCTGTAAATAGATATATAAAAATCGGGTACTGACTCTGCAGCTCACGAAAACGCTGCTGGAACTCAACCATAGATGTCTCCGATTTCTTTAAAGTTGACAAAGAGATATCAATCCGTGAACGAGCAATTGTCCACGGAGACTAAAACGGACATGGCAGACAGTTGGGGGCGGTTTGCATTTACATTCTCCAAAAACTCAGATGCTCGAATGCCATGTGACCGGTAGAATGGCCACGGCGTTCATAAATGGCTCGCTGAACTGGGTGTACTACTAAGTTATGTGCTTGGTGGTCGACTAAAGATTATATCTTAGCGAAGTAGCTCAGCACACGGTACAGCCGGTGTATCTCGAGCGGAGGTTTGGCGGCATCAACACAAAGATTGGTGACAGGACTTCTGCGATACGCGAAAGTGGAGAGTCAAATTCCAGCATGATGAACGCTTTTAAGTTTATGTAAAGCAGAAATGCGTGCAGAAGAATAAGCGTGACAACCATAATTAAACTTGGATAAAGTAAGTGCGCGATAAAGGCGCAACAAAGTTGTACGATCAGTACCCCAAGTGGGATGACTTATACCACGTGGTTCTCGTACAGGAAATCTTAATTTGGCGAAGGTGACTACGCCAATTTAACTTAATATCAAATAATGGACCAAGGTTTTGGAGTTGTCTGTCCCCAAGAAAGAGATCCGGATCCACAAAACAATTTCGTTTACGGCAAAAGTGTACACAGACTGTCTTCGTGGGTCAAAAACGAAAGCCAGTCTGGTGTGACTACTCAACAAGACGGTTGAGAGTCAACTGGATCTGCCTAGCTGCGAGGTTGATATTCGTAGATTTACAGACAATCATCAAGTCGTCAACATTTAAAAGACCTTCCACAGGAGGGCGGATACACTATTCACTTCAATAGCAAACAGTGTTACGCTTAGGACACTCACTTGAGGTACGCCGTTCTCCTGTAAATAACGCTCTGAAAAACGATCACCAACACGGACACGAAAGTAACGATCACTTAAGAAACTTCATATAAAATTGGCATTTGGCCCCTAATACCCCAGTCATGAAGGTGACGTAATATGTCATATCTCCAGGTGGTATCATAAGCCTTCACTAAATCGAAGATCACAGCAAGAACGAATTCATTGCGGAGGAAAGCATTCTGGACAATAGACTCTAACCTGACTAGGGGGTCGACAGTTGATCGATATTGCCGGAAACCATACTGATCAGTGGATAGCAAGATATGCTCCAAGTACCACATTAGGCGGCGATTTATCGTTCTCTCAAATAGCTTGCATACGCAACTAGTGAGAGCAATGGGCCGGCAACTTGTGGGAGTTAGTTTATCTTTGTCAGGTTTCAGAATAGGGTAAGCTGTGACGTTTGGCTCCATATTCTTGGCGAAACCGCATATCCTCTATTAGAACATCCTTGATCACCTCAGAATTCGACGCCAGAGCCACCTTGTTGGAGATCTAAAATTGTGTGTTTTATAATCATTTTGTTATATTGTGTATGTCTCTATTTAGTATTTGGGTTCCTTTCAAAGACGAAACTGCAACCGAAGAAATTCTTTCTTTGGTCTGTGACTGTGTGACAAGTATTTGAGTACCATATGTATGTATGTATGTATGTATGTATATATATATATATGGGTGTGAGTGTGTGTGTGTGTATGGTCACATGTCCCCCTCGTCCTGCTACAGAAAACCAGAGCAGAAAGAGAACAGAGGGAGGGGTTGGAAGGAAGACACAAGTGGACAGTAAAAGAACAGACAAAGGCAGTGAGAAGTGACCCTTCAGTGCTGTAACAAGCGAGTCTCGTCTAATCGGTGTGTGTATGTGTTTATGTATGGGCGGCAATGTAAATACAAACGTAATTGTGTATATATCTTCCATCTTTTGTACATATTACATAATCAATATATATTTGGTCTATCCCCATTTATGCCTTTCATTCAAGTACTCTAGCAGCTTCCGTGTACGGAACACACCTGTTACCGTTGCCGTGAATTAGAGTGAATAGCGTGGTCAATAAATAGAACACCGAACCTGACTTAATCAATAATAATTAGTGAACTTTATATAATTTGAAAATACGTATATGTATAAAGGAAGAAAGAAAGTTACTTTTCTATATAAAAAAAAAAATCACCCAGCCGAGAATCGAACCTTGATCACCCACTAAACTTTCCGATGCCGTACCAACAACGCTAAGCAGGCACTTACTAGCGGAGACTTGTCAGTGTTCTTTATGCACCACTGCGTTATGAGGGTGAGTCTACATTAGGCTAAATTTCTGTGCGTGCACATGTTGGTGAGTACTGTCTCAGAATGACGAAATCGTTAATCGTTTCTGCTCTGAACTTTGAAAAGAAAAACAAAGACAATATATTCGTATAATTACTAACTGCAGAAATTACTATATTTTCTGGCACAATGCACTATAATAGGTTTAAACACACACGAAAAATAAATATCTAAAAGAGCCGAAATGATTTATATGTGCTGTCGAATGACCTCTATCTAAAAGCGATACTTGCACTGACTGCTGTCATTGAAAATTTCATGAATAAATGAAGCCAGGGAGCGGAGAGGACACTTAGGGCTGCTTTAATTGGAAGCTTGCGTTGCTTGCTTTTTCTTGCAATTTGGGTGAATAGCCAACTGAAACATGTGTTACACGTAGAACACGTAATAAAACACGCGTTTCAATTGTCTACTCACCCGCAACGCAAGCGTTCATGAAAATCAGCCTTTACTCTCGTTTGTCCACTTCCAGTCTAAACCAATATGGAGCAAATTTTCAGTTCTAACTAAATCTTTTACGCTTGATATCGATGTGCGACCCGTTTTAAGATTTATGTCTTAATTCTTGCAGAAATCAAATATTATTTGCAGTATTTTCTATTGCATGCAGAGTATGGTATACTATAATAAGAATAACACAGGGATTAAGAATTAAATATAAACGGGCCGCATAGCGATGAGCAGCGTATAAAACTGAGGTAAAATTGAAAATTTGGTCCACATTGGATTAGACTGGAAGTGGACAAACGCGTTTAAATATCTGCTCTGGCACTAAGCAGCCACTCCAGTATCGGTACGTAGAGCTTGATGGTGCTGTCTTAATCAATTTGCAATATTGCTAACTTTTGGAGATCTAAAATTGTGTTTTTTATAATCATTTTGTAATATTGTGTATTTGTCTCTATTTTGTATTTGGGTTCTTTCAAAGCCTAAACTGCAACCGAAGAAATTCTTTCTTTGGTCTGTGTGGCAAGTATTTGGGTACCATTTGTGTGTGTGTGTGTGTGTGTGTGGTCTCATGTCACCCTCGTCCTGCTACAGAAAAGCAGAGCAGAAAGAGGGTAGAGGGAGGGGTTGGAAGGAAGAAGCAAGTGGACAGTAAAAGAACAGACAAAGGGAGTGCGAAGTGACCCTTAAGTGCTGAACCAAGCGAGTCTCGTCTAATCGGTGTGTGTGTATGTGGGCGGCATTGTAAATGCAAACGTAATTATGTATATATCTTCCATCTTTTGTATATAATACGTAATCAATATATAAATATATATATTGGGTCTATCCCCATTTATGTCTTTCATTCAAGTACTCCAGCAGCTTCCGTGTACGGAACATTAACACTGTTCATAGGTTGCCAAATACTGTATTTACATTAACTTTTATATTCAACCAGATATACTTACACAGCATGAAATATTTTCGATACACTTTCAAAACCTTTTCCTTATTTCTGAAAAATGATAGGGAAACATTTATTTTTTAAATATTTTCTTTCATACTGGCAAGAATTTTAAGGCCAGGAGGTTATTTTGTTAGGTCAAGAGGTTAGGTCAGGAGGTTATATAGGTCAATTATATATATAAACATATACGAAGGCCGTCCTGAAAGTTTCGGGAATTATGTACTGGCAACTATGTAATCTGTTAGATTCTTTAATATTTGTAAACTGTAATAATTGTAGACCCTAAATGAAAGAACTGATGTTCCCCAGTTTTGTTTTCGTTTCAGGAGAACAGTTTAAAGTGAGGTGGCCGTCAAAAAAAAAAAAAAAAAAAAAAAAAAATGAAGAGAGAATTTTCGTGCCATGATTTACTATGATTCTTGGCAGGGTTTCGCGCAGTAACACTGTGTTACTCGAATGACCAAAACTTTTGGTGATAAATCCCCATCCAAGACAATTTATGGGTTGTTTCAAGAATTCAGATGTGGCAGGGTCAGCCTTAGTGATGA
>JAGDQP010029267.1:11088-23493 GCA_022664845.1 Lepisma saccharinum | reverse complement strand
TTTCTCCACTCACACTGAATTGTAGTCCCAGTTCCTCATATGTCTGGACGCTGTTCGCCTCAATTGCTGCCTGAAGATCTTCATTTGGTACCTGTGTTGGTCTTCCTGCACGTGGTGCGTCTCCGAGTGTTTCGTCACCGTCCTTAAACTTGGTAAACCACCACTGCACTGTCCGCGTAGTCACGACACTCTCACCAAAGGCCTGGCATATCTTCCGCCCCGCTGCAGCTGCGTTTAACCCCAGTTTGAACACGTACAGCATACACTTCCTTATGACGCTCTGTGGAGGTCTCATGTTCACTCTGACCTTCCACACGTTCACGGTGTAACTGAACTGCCACAACCAAGTAGTAAGTTGGATATACCCACACCAAAAACTGACCATCGCCTGATCTACATTCTTATTCAACTCACGGTGTGAGTGCCAATTGAACACAGACCTCCACAAAAAGCGACAAAACTTTGTTGGTTCCTTTTATAAATTCACACGTTTGATCTAAAATTACTTCATTTATGTACACGTTTAGACGTATTACCTTGATATATCTCATAATTTTGTAACACGTTGTGAGTATAGAGATTCCGTGGTAGTTATTACAGTTGAATTTCCCGCAATTTTTATAAACCGGAAAAGTTACTAATATTTTCCATTCATTTATAATATTTTTCCCTATCTCACAATCCCCTTTATCCATATAGTACTTATTAATTTATGCAAGTTAGATACTTACAGTAAGACTCAATGCTGAATCATCTGAAGACAGTGAATCTACTCGTAGATAACAGAAATCTATGTGTTGAAAATTATACCGAAATTTGAAACAGATTTCTCAATTGCCAACGATTTTAGTTTTAACGTTTTGAACTCTCTTAAGTTGATATTTGCATCGTTGCATAATTTACAAGAAATGTGCCTTGACCATGAAATTGCAGTATTGATTGTCAATTTACTTATCTTAACACAAGCAAACAATGAGAAATTTTGTGAATTAAGGTTTAGTATGAATTTAACACACTAATCAATAAAGAAAAAAGTGGGAACTGAAGCATTAAACTCTCAATAGATATAAAAGTCTGCCAATTCTACGATATAACTTTTGTATAATCTGATTATAATTTTTATATATAAACATTAAGATGTCGAAATTAATTTCGCTTCCTTTAAACTGTAAAAAGATATTTATACAGATGAGGACGGATTTAATCATGCTATTGCACATTGCATATGCGGCATCTCAACTGTCTAGTATATAATTGCTTGAACTATTGGAAACACTAATATACTTCTAGAACTATTTGAAAAACATGATGGTAACTCTTCTGTAGTTTTCTGTGCTTGCACAGATATTGGTTCTCTGATATTGGTAAGTAAATATGTCTTATTATTGTGTACATGTTAATTCCATTGTATCTCTATCATTTTATTTAGTTTTTCATATATAATCTCAGAACATCTAAAGATCTCTAATATTAGTGACGACAAAGCATATTTAAAATACATTAGTACAAGTTGTGGTTAACTAAGGGCGGTTAAGAATAAATACGAATAAATATGTTTAGTATTAACAAAATTACATGTTTTAGTGTACAGTCTTAAATTACAAAAGTTACTACAAGCTTCAATATCCACAAGGTTAAACTGTAGAATCAAAATGACTTCCTTTAATAATAGAAGCTTCAGAAAACGCACGATAGATGTTATACAGTAACGTTCTAATTTTGACTACTCATATGCTCAGCTTGATCATTATTAGATGACCATCTTCCTAATGGAATCGAACTGAATTTATTTATGGCCTTTCGGCATCTGGGCCTATGGTTGGAAAAGAGTGGGGCAGTTGATGTTGGAAGATTGTTAAACTAAGTAGCTATCATCGCTGCATATGTATGGTGTGATTGACGACCCTGAGCAAATTTGTCAGGATAGAACACTATAAGAGTCTCCATAAAATAGTAACAATAAGTTCTTGGATCAGAAACAGCCATTATAAATAACGCAAATAATAAGGTATGACGTTCAGGGGGACTAGGATTAAGACATAACTTATACATTTTCTTCTCAGTTACAAATAATCATATTTTTTATCAAATTTTGTGGAGTAGTAAAGATCAGTTGCGTATTTTTAGATTATAAAAATATATTCTGCGGAAATAAATTATAAGCAATTAATACGAGTTGTCCAAAGGGTCTCTTTCCTTCCGTTGTAAGCGCGTATGAAATTGATACTAGCGAGGATTAGACTTCTACTATAAAAGAGAAGTTTAAATGTTGTTCTATTTAAAATAAATAATTAATTTCTATTAAGGTCTAGAAGAGCTGAAACGGGTAACCGGGAAAAGTTTTGGTCCTGGTCTCCTGGTTTATCCTCGTGACTCGACTTGACCCGACGACCTGAAAGTTGGGCAGAGATTTTATTCCTTAGATTAACAGTGTTTCCTTCTGGGGGTGATCGATACAAATTTTTGCCTCCCACAGTACGAATATTTCGTCACTGAATAGTTCCTATCAATAATAACAATGTATGCAAAAAGTCATGGTATTTAATAATTTAAATCTCATTTTAAATTTTCTAGTTTTTGAGCAAGTTCTACTATTTCACATTTTCCGACTGCAGACCGTTTTTATACCTAATTCCACTTCAGGACGTGAATACTATAAGCATTGCTACACTGTGAAATTAGCTTAAGTTTACACTAAATTTATAAAACAAATAGATCTGTGTCTCTCCTCGAAGTAGACAAAAAAGTCATCCTACTTTAAAGGTTACTTGTTAAAGGTTAGTGATTAGTGCTAGAAAAACTATTTGATTTTAACCAATTACTATGATGGGGCTTCCAAGTCATATCCTTCAGGCATGGACTCGAACCTGTTTGTGTCCACTAAGAAAAGCTTATCAACTATTTTGTTTGCTTTCATGTTTTCAAAGTCAATAGTTTTTAGTATTTTTTCAACAAAATTATTGATTTGAAAAACTGAGGGATTTATTGTTTGAAGAACTGACATAAACAAATGAATCTAACAAAACAGGAATTTTGAATCCTCTTCCTCTTCCGAGACAAAACTAAAAAAAATCCGACTGTGGACATGCATGATGTAAATTGCGATCATTTTGGTTTCTTTTAGCCTCATAGCCCTTTCGTCTACTGATTCGATTCCCTTTGCATTTACCTAACAAAATTACATAGAAAATTATCGGCATATTAAATATGTACTTTCTCATAACCCATATTTTAGCATTTGCTATTATTAGGGATTTTGCTTCGATTGTTAACCTCATAATTTGTCTAAGCAATGAACTCAACGCTAAAACCTACAGAATTAAAAAAAAAATCAGGTTCATGAAAAATGTGCAAGTTTGGAGAAATACTAAAAGAAACACGAGAAAATATTCCGATTTTTTCTCCTTCATACTTGGAAATATTATTGTATACACGGCAAGCAAGAGTGTAGAAAAACACAACTACTAAGCTTACAACTTGAAATAATGTAACAAGTATAACTTCTACGTTCTTATAACTTCTTCTTCTACATACAAAACTAAGCGAACAACTAGCGAAATGCAACCACACTATTCTACCACTTGTGTTCTTTTTTTAAACTGTCGGGGAACTTTAATGCATTCTTAACAGACTTAATTACATTAATATTTAGAATATTATCACAGGTGAAACATATTTACGACAAATAGACATTTTTATATATTTATTTCATCGACACAACAGGCCTTAAACCTATTTATAGCTTCTACAATAATTGTTATATTTAGTGACACAAATAATAAAACAAATATATATATATATATATATATATACCCTTTCCTTTCATTTCGTGTCTAAACAGGTATTCTTGTACAATATATTCGGTATTATTTTTTTGTAAATTTCTTTCGAGTTTCCAAATATGTCCAAATTTGTACAATTCTTACCTATTACATTATAAGTAGCTATAGTCCTTCATGTAGGTGACATATTTAATATATTTGTACGAGCTTTGCTTCAATAGAATAGACAACTACTTCCTTTGCGTGTTCTGAGGAACGGAACCTTAATAATTACTTTTGCAACTAATTCAGTACAGTCTATTTGTTTGTTCAAAAGTATGTACAAGAGAAGTACGTCATTTAATGTCTGTCTTAGTTCAAGTTTCTGAAATGCAAAGTCATCAATTACATTCTTGTTAAGATACGTATTTCGGGTAGAAACCAGTCCGTTTGTATGTAAGAAAACGTATAAATTTGCGTTGTACGTGTTTGATCTTCTGACAACTTGCTTTCATAGAGGTATTCGATATAAGTGAGGCATATTCAAGTTTGGACCTAACATAGGAATAGCAAAGAATTTTCAAAGTGCATTTGCAAATTCTTTGGTTGCTCTAACCAAAAATGTTAGGTTTTATATGCATCATTGGTTATATTTACCACAAAGGGCGAAACGGTTAGTTTATCATCGAGTGTAACACCTAAAACTGTAATTCTATCAAATTTCTTAAACCTTATTCCATTAATCGAGTAACTGAAATCGTAAGTTTCTTCCCACTTGCTATAGGTCATGGATTTGCACTTACTAATATTTATTTCAAGTCTATTCTTAGAACACCATTTTAGTATACTGGACAAATCTTGTTGAAGAAGTAGACAGTCATCCAAGGTCTATACATTAACGAATATTTTAAGTCGTGTGCAAAAAACAGCTTATGAGAATTTTGAATATAGAGAGGTAAGTCTTTAGTAAATAATAGAAACAGAAGCGGACCAAGATTAGATCCCTGAGGAACACCGGAACCGACATAAATGCAATTGGTTGTATATTCTTTATAAAGAAATGTTGTCAACGGTTTCTTAAATAAGATTTGAAGAATCGGATCACAGAAGGACTAAAACTGAATGTGGAGAGCTTTTGAATTAGTATATAATGGTCTACATTATCGAATGCTTTCTTAAAATCCGTATATACAACATCTACTTGTTCTGTATAGTCCAAGGTGGAAGCCATAAAAGCTGCAGTTATAGCCAGGTTAGTTACAGTATATCAGTTTTGTAAAAATAAATTTTGATATATTGATATTGTCGGCATAACATGCTCCATGACCTCATCATAATAGACACTTTCAAATACTTTAGCAACCATTGACAACTGGACGATAGTTGTCCACTTTATTTTTATTGCCTGCTTTCGGAACTGGGCATATAATTGATTCTTTCCACATATCCGGAAAGACACTTGTTATTATTGATAAATTAAGTAACGTATATAGCGGTTCTTTAAAAATATCACTAAAAGCCTTCACAGTATAGGCTGGTGTACTATCAGGGAAAACTGCCTAATTCAGTTAAAGTTTCCGGATGGTCTTTATAATGTCACTTACACTTATTTCTAAGACGTACAATAAGTTCTGACATTCCTCCTGGGAGTAGTCTTCATCAAGTAAGTTCTCCATTTAGGAAGATTTATTGTAAATAGAGTAGAATTGCTAAGCAAACGTAGTGGCTACCTCATGATTGCCAGTCAGGCTCTGTCACTCATAAAGCATGGATATTGAAGAAAGATGGCGTGATTTACTTTTGATGTAGGACCAAAGGTGTTGTGAGTCTTGGGTAATATTATTTTCAGCATTAGTTAATGTTTGGTTGGAGTTACTGGTCTCCCACCAGGCTCCTAACCAGGTGGCGGATAGAGGAATGCCTACCAGATATGGTGGTTACCGGAAATATTCCGGGGCTGACCAAAACCAGTACTGCTGCCTTGCAGTTAGTAGAGCGATGTACAAAGGCTAGAGGGAGATAACCCAGAACAAAAATATAATGCTGAGGGGAAGTAGCATCACCATTACCACTATGAGGCTGAAGATGAATGACATCGGCAAGGCTCAGAGATGAACAGAGGACATCGTGAATGTCTACCTTAACTGCTAGGTCGTAGAGCTGACAACTTTACATCGATAAAACATGGCAAGAAATAGTAACAGATAGTTCATGTGGTAAAATATTCGGGGGTAAACTAGTCCCTCTTTTGGATCTTCGTGCGGGAACTGCTTCAGGGGTTCCCAAAACAGGATTAAGAAAGACCTTAGAATAGGAACGTGGAACGTAAGAACGTTATACCAAACGGGCACTTTTCAGATGGCGGTACGCGAGACCGAGATGTACGAGCTAGACATATTAGCGATACAAGAAGTTCTGTTGGAAAGGTCAAGATAGCATCCGAAAGGACAAGTACACTTTGCTCCAGCTATGCTCCAACTGAGGTGGCTAATGATCAACAAAAATATATTCTACGATGAGCTAGAAAGGTTGTACGAAAGATTACGGAAGTATAATTCAAAAATTGTGTGGGGTGATTTCAACGGTGGGGACGGAGGGAAGGAGGAGAAATATAGACCTGCAATAGGCAAATAGAGCCTTCACGAAAAGACCAACAACAATGGAGAAAGAATAATAACTTTCGAGATTTCAAAATCCTTACCGGTAAAGAGCACGTACTTTGAACACAAATACGCATGAGCATTTACGGACGGCAAATCTCTTAACCAGATCGATCAATTATTAGTAGGTAGACAAAGACACACCAACATAATGGACGTTAGGTTGGACAGAGGAGCGGAAGGTGACACCGATAATCAATTAGTGAGCACAAAAGTAAGGGAAAAGTTATGCATCGCGAACAGAGAATGCAAGGGATAAAAACAACTGAAATTTGAAGTTAAACGATTAAATAATCCGAACATGAAAGTAGATTACCAGTTCGAACTCTCAAATAGGTTCGATATTTTAGAAGACTCGAGTAATAATAACGAAATTGATGTAAGTAAGATGTGGGAGGCAATTCGTGAAACAAATAAGAGCGCAGCGAAGGAACGTGTAGGTGAGAAGAAACAACAGAAAAACAAACCATGGTTTATGAAAAATGCCTTAAGCTTTATGAGGAACGAAAACAAGCAATGCAACTATGGCTAAGTAATAAAGGGAAGCAAATACCAACCACTACAATAACGCGAAATGAGACCCAACACGGGGGTGCAGAAACAAAAAGCGAGAATATCTGACCCAGAAAACTCAGGAGATAGAGGAAAACGGGAAGACAAATAACCCACGAGATCTGTACAAAGGGGTAAACTCGTTAAGACAAAGTTACCAGCCGAGGTTAGGAATGATTAGAAATGAACGTGGAGATCTATAGGCTGATCCGACTAAAATTGTCGATGTGTGGAAAAGTTATTTCGACAAACTTAATGTACACAACGGGGAACGAACACAGAACATTTTAATCCATACCGCAGAACCGTGAACTCCCGAACCTAGCGAGATCGAAATCGAAATATCGGTAAAGAAATTGAAAAGTTTCAAATCACCAGCAATAGACAATATTCCAGCCGAATTAATTAAAGTAGGAGGAACGGCACTAACCAAGGAACTACATAAATTAATAAGTGCTATATGGACAAAGCAGGAGCTCCCCAAAAAATGGAAAACCTCAATAATAGTTCCGATTTTACCAAAAAAGCAATAAATCTGACTATAATTATTAAGGCGGAATCTTGTTACTTTCAAGCTGTTACAATATGTTATGTAATAGTCTGTTAACACGCCTAAGTGTATACGAAAATGAAATAATTGGAGATCACCAATGTGGATTTAGAAGAAATAGATCCACGTTGGACCAGATTTTTGTTTGAGACAAATTTTAGAGAAGAAATGGGAATACAATGTGACGGTTCATCAGCTATTCATTGATTTTAAGAAAGCATATGATTCTATCAAAAAAAAATATATATATATTTGTATACAGTATCCTGATACGATTTGGAATTCCGAAAAAAAATGGTTCAGTTAGTGAAGATGTGTCTCGACGACCCCATAAACAGAGTACGGATAGGTAATAATATGTCAGATAGTTTCAAGATTCGCAACGGATTGAAACAAGGTGATGTCTTGTTACCACTACTTTTTAACTTTCCTTTAGAACATGCGATTTTAAAAAATAAAGGGGACAACATGGAACTATCATTTAATGGTTTCAATCAATTGTTCGTATACCAGGTTTTCAACTGCCAGCCATCGGAACCGGTACACATCCGCGAAAATATTTTATTGGCCCCGGGAAATTAAATATATTTAATTATTTGACACTTATCTTGAAGATTTCTGCAATTGAAACTTGAGATTAAAGTTTATATTTTCTTTGCAAAATAATTAGTATCCGAAAATATGCTTTCATCTTTCGAACGTCAAATAAAGCTCTTGGCATTATTCTGGTCCTTGAAATTTTAACTGTCCAGTTTTCCGGTCCGTGAGTATCAAAGGGTTGAACAATACTGCTTTTGGGCATATTATGTCTCAAACACCATTGCAGCAATTAACAAAGCAGTAAGAATCCTTGTGGATATTAAGCTTATCACATGTCTATTTTTAAAAGTTGTTTACATAAACATGATTATTAAGCCTAGAAGTACATGCATCCTTTACCTGATTACAACTATTACAATTTTACCGTGCAGAACACTAATAGACACACTTACCAATACAGTACTTTTAATGTTTTTTTATTTCAAGACTGTAATATTCAAACTCAACTGTTTAATTGGATGAACATCATAAATGATGTTTTTATATTTTCTAAGAATTAGTCTTATCACCACTAAAAATACAAAGAAAGCTCGTTTTAAATGGAACTTGAAAATTGCATTGTTACCGCTGCCCTTATTAGTGACTGCATTCTCTTGTATGTTTCTTTGTTTATAAGAACATGCCCTAAAATGATACCCATTGAGTCGCAACCCACATAGCAAAATGACGTCCCAGGGATATCTGAAGGATCTCCTGGCAGGATATCGGGACGTCCGAAGGACGTCCTGTTTAAGTCCCGTTTACATCCATGGGACGTATAGTTATAATTAATCCATCGTATAACTATACGAAGGCATATCCTTCGTATAGTTATAATTAATTAAATAATAATAATAGTAAGGTCGATTTAATTTATTGAAATTCCAGCTAGGTAATCCCGCACGGCTTTCCGGGGCACATCCAGGGGACCTCCATACGGGATGAACTGTCTGTATTGCCCACAGAGTTATCCCACGGACGTCCTTAGGACATCGCTATGGGAGCAGGACCATTCTGACGGTAATGGGATCTAAATGGGACGTCCCAGGGACGTACTCTGCTATGTGGGAAGTGATTCTACTTCAAATTGTAGTACGTTTTCAAAAAGAAGATGTTTTTCGAAAATATTTTTGACGGGATGAATTAATCCCTTGCGGTGTTCAAATATTTCTAAGTGTGACATATAGCAGAGGGGTCTGAAACATTTAAACTTCTCTTTCATAGTAGAAGTCTAATCCTCGCTAGTATCAATTTAATACGCGCTTACATCGGAAGGAAAGAGACCCTTTGGATAGGTCTAATTATAATATAATTTCCTATAATTTCTTTCCGCAGAATATATTTTTACAATCTAAAAATACACAGCTGATCGTTACTACTCCACAAAATATGATAAAGGTATGATTATTTCTAACTGAGATGAAAACAGTTAGAAATATAGATTAAACTAAATCTATGACGTGTCTGCAGTGAAAACGTTCGACATTGAACTCTATCCTGGATAAGTTGAGGGCCTGTTTTCATCACAAACACCGCCCTTTCGAAGATCTGTTTTTTAATATTGTCATTACAACTTCGTCTGGGTTTTACAAACTCTCTCTTTCCCGGCCTCCAACTTATCAAGCAGGATCGAATACAATCCTCATTTCCCGCAACCAGGGCAACATACATAGCAGCTGTGATTTCATTATTCGTATAAATTATGGTGAACGCTCATCTCAGGCCGGCACTACAACTTTTGCAACCAAGATTATTATGAGCAGAATAATCATTATGAATATTTTCAATTTCAGTTTCCTTTATATCAACCGACAGGTTATAAACTACTGGACTGAATAGAAACTTGCACACTAAATTAAAAGATCGAAAT
Source organism: Lepisma saccharinum (assembly GCA_022664845.1). Lineage (NCBI taxonomy): Eukaryota > Metazoa > Arthropoda > Insecta > Zygentoma > Lepismatidae > Lepisma > Lepisma saccharinum. The sequence goes on along the minus strand of JAGDQP010029267.1, from coordinate 13,521 downwards.
TCCGAAAGTCGTTTAGAGTGAATTTTTATCTAAGATAAAAACCGAAATTTTTGGCTCGAAAAAATGTGATTGCTGGTAGTGCATTTCAGTGGGAATGTAGAAATATCATTTAGGTAAAGTGACATATATTCGTATAAATTATCTTTGTTTGAACACAAAAACAACGCAATAGACTTTTGAAAATGTAAAACGAACAAATGGGAATATGTTTTCACAAGTAGTAAGACAGAAAATTAATGTACTTGTGAATGAAAAGGAGTAATAAAATCTAAAATTGGAGAAAATTGAACCCAGTACCTTCTGGCCAGCTATCCAACATCTTAACAACCAAGCCTGCAGTCTAACAGGGAGAATACAAACGCCTTTGAAATGGTTTACTTTGTCTAGTCGGTCACTTGAGAATAACGGTAAAAGATTTCTTGTACATATATTCACTTCTGACGTCGTTTGGTATCTGTTGTCATTTTTAAGCAAACTCAAAGCTATAAATTTCACAGTATAGCTTATTCTTTCGTTAACCTTCGCAGTTACAAATGGCTGAGAAAAAAGTTTTCTAGTAGACGTGGCACATTGTTACAAACTTTCCAGTTTAAATAATTGGAAGCGCTCTTCGTGTGGAAATCGCATTATTTTGTTTTCGCGTGTCGTGGTTCCTTAGCACTGCCACCTAGGTGGGCAACTTTGTAAGCTTCAAGCCTCGTGGCTTCAGTTTCAAATAGGTAAGATATTGTGGTATAACTACCTTAATTATCTTCGTCATTTGTTAGTGTAAAGAAATATATATAATTAATTTGTCATCATCCCAAATTATGGGCAACTGTAATATGTAATTATTATAGTGAATCAGGGTACCGATGTGAATTTAAATTACTAGAAAGGAAGTTTGGGATCGTTCCGTTACTCACGCACTGAAAACCGACTTATTCCATGTAATCCACCATTGTCGTGCTCCTGTGTTGTAAGTATATTTCCGTACAGTGTATTTCTTATTCTGTATGATCGAAGTCTATATGCATGTTAACTTTATTTTCAGTATTGTAATTTCATTATTAATACCAGCTTCGTATTCTGAATTCCACAATGAGATGATAATTGATTGTGTCTATTTAAAAAAACTTCGACTTGAGTTAGATATTACTGCCTTGAGAGTGAGCGATCTACGTAGCAAATATTCTTTAAATCTGAGTGAAGAACAATCACAGGAGAATTTTTAATTTGTGACATTACCTAGTTAATGCGCGTAACCATTTTGGAAAAATTAGTTTCACATTAAATTATCCCCGTTGGACGCACGCGTGTTTGTGTATCGGTTAGACTTCATAGCTGGAAATATGTACGAGAAAATTTCAATAAAGCATGCCATAATAAAATTTTATTCAATGTTATATCGTGGAAGATCTAAATATAGTTTCTCAGAAGAAAATGTTGAACTAAGTAGACGACAGCCTATGGTCATGTCGCATAAATTAATGATGCCCGCTAAATGTTTAAGTAATGCTGTAATATTATATTTTAGTCCCATATAAATGTAATGATTGCAAATGAGGATGGATATTTTTCATTTATATTAATATTTAGTGGTATATGTGTGGTAGGTCTTGGTGTGGTTAGTGAGATAGTGTGTAACTGTTCCAACTATGGACCAGGCAATGTTTACAAAGAAAATTGGTGCAATAAATTATTAACATTTGATATTTTGCGTATGTACATTGAGTTACATTACAGCACCACTCTGCTTAAAGTTTTCCCATACTTTCATGAGTTAACATGCAATGAAATTTATATTCGTAAAGACAAACCCATATTGACATATAGTGACGGGGAACAGAGTCCACTCAGTACTCGTTTATTGTAAGTGCTTGTTGTCTGTATTCCAATACCAGTTGCTACTCTTTATCTCGTAAAACAAATAAATCAAGAATAATTTTGGTGATATTTCCATATTCAGACAATCTTGGTACTAATATTCAGTTCCAGTTCTTATCTCACATGTTAGTTTAAAAGTTCCATTATGAACACACATAGTTAAGTAACGACATCGAAATTCGGAATTTGAAAGCATTGTCTGTCAGTCCATAAATTGATTTCGGCGTCCTGTAATTTCTTACCGGAATATTTGGAGACCAATCCGTCTTTTTCCACCATCCACTTGCTATACAGTGTGTTCCTTTGTGGAAAAAAGCACATTTCAGAAGACATCGCAAAATTATTTATTTTTGTATTTAATTCCATTAACGAGATTGTGGTCATTAAATTCTCACTCACTAGTACTAACAGCTCATTGAAACATAATTTACTTCTAACCTGACATAAAACTAAAGGAGCACATTTAAAAATTATTTCAATTAAAATATTAAAGCATGCAAGAAACACATACAAACTAATTAGATTGTCACATAACAAAACGGATTAGGTAAATTTTGAAATAAAGTT
>JAGDQP010029267.1:0-10988 GCA_022664845.1 Lepisma saccharinum | reverse complement strand
TTCTTTAATTCCAAATCACATAAGTCAGTAGCTTTTGTTAGCCTGAGGTCAATTGTAAAGTTTATTATTGTAAAAACATGCCAGACATCGTTCTTTTATTATAATTTTAACTCTAAGTGCATTTATTATGTGGGGCAATCCATCTGAAGTGGTCCAGAGCATGTTGCTCAACCATCTCCGAAAATTATAGAAATTTGTGTGTGTTGAACCTTGTATATGAGAAGGTCAATAACATCATTTACGTATTCTGATGTACAATTGTTCCTGAATGGCGGCCATCTTTGTTGTCGGCGTATTGAAATTTTATGCATTTGCAAGCGTGTACGAAAACTACATTTGCGCAGAACATACTAATCAGAGGAACACCAAACGGACTATTTTTTACAGGAGACACTGAGGGACACTGAGAATATATACTATTGTGCCTAAGTAAATCTTCAGGTTTGCAAACTAATACAGGAAATCACCAGAAAAAGTATAGAAAATTACACTTTTAAAGGGACTGTAGTTTTTAATGGCATAAAGTTGGGGATTCATACTTGTTGTTGCGAATACTATTGTATGTATTGATTGTGCATATATATCCACACTTATGATACTACTGTGTCCGTAGGTTTATGGGGGTCCGCAGTTTGTAGTTTGTAACTTTTACGCCATGTATGAGGCTTAATATCTCAAGAGGGTAAAGTGCCAAAAATGACTGCTTATGTCACAACGTAGTTCTGCCTGATAATAAACTATTGCAAAAAATCATCACTGATATTACATGGAGAAAAGAGTTAGGAGTGTCCTATCCGTTCGTGTGTAAAACTAACTTTCTTACTTGTGTAACTGCTGAAAGCGAGTCGACAAGGATTTCGCAAGAAAAAACACAGTAAGTTGTAGCTTCCCCAGTTGATACTACCACGCTACGCTACTGCTAATATTTAACAATTGAAGATTATTGAAAACACTCATTACTCTCTACACAGCAAAAATCTAATGTACATTCCCATTTATACATAACCTGTCTGAATAGAAAAAAACTTTTTGACCATGCACCAACAAGACTCAGCACATTAACCGTGCAGTCTCTTTCATACTATCGCAGAGGAAAGTGGTTGTTTGTGTATGTGCAAAATTTTAGTAGTGATATGTGCTGTAATTACGACTTCTCCGTGTTTTGTGGGAACTGCAACTAATGGAGAATGCCATAAATCTACGTACGGTGCTTTTTCAAATGAACTAAAGTGTATTTCTGACTTCACAACAGAAAGTCAGGAGCTGCTTCGTCTGCGAATTGGCTGTAAACCTGTGACATTGTTCAAGGATGATAACATGAGATATTTAGAACGATATGAACATATGTTTGGTCGTGGGTGTTGTGACCCAATGAAACTTCATAAGAAATCTTAAAAAAAATGCGCAAAATTCTTGTTGAACACATACAACAAAGAAAGGAGACTGGTTTTCATTTTAATACCAGGAAAGGCTCTGTGTCCCAATTGTTGCTCCAAAATGTTTGCATCCAGTACAAGTAAAATGGAAGATCAAAACATTGATGAATTTGTTCGGTCGAAATCAGTCTTACAAAATATAAATTCAGAATGTTGTAAGCTAGGATTATCACCACAATCATAAATAAGAAAACTAAGTTTAGAGAAAAGGAAAGTGCTTTCAAATGTAAAATTGATCATGTGTCACAAGCTAAAAAAAATAGAACTTGCCTTCGAGGAAACTATTGAAGATGGAGGTGACAGTATACAATTGTCCTTCGAATATGATATTCTTTAAGTCAATTAAAAGAGGCATGTGCCATTGCTACTAAGACATGGCTTCGTGAGAAGATTGCAGCTGAATTTAGGGTGTCAGATGATCTTGTAAAGATTACTAGGAAACTGGTAAATGAGCAGAGAATTTTACCAAAATCTAGCGCATATTAAAGGGTATGTCAGTTTCAACAGAGACAACGGGAAAAGTTCTCAATTTGTATAACGACGATGAATACAGCCGTATTTGTCCAGGCAAAAAAGAATTTCGATCAGTACGTGCAGGAAATGTGAAGGTTCAGAAACAGAAACAACTGATGTTATGTAACCTTAACGAGCTTTACATGAAATTGAAAAAGAGCCAACCAGAATGCAGAGACATTCACAGGGATAAAGTTTGTCAAATGAGGCTTAAATGGTACATTCTTGCTTCAGGTACTCATAATGTCTGTGTATGTATGTACCACCAAAATAAAAAGTTAATGATTGATGGAGTTAAACTTAACACTGCCAACAAGGAACTCCTTGATTCTGTAACATTAACAGCAATGCCTGTATGATGCAACAATACGAACAGGAAAAGCTGCCTTGCTGTCGCTGTTTGATGAAGCTGTGGAAAGTGAAGTATTCCCTGACATTATCAATACAAGCAATGGGTTACAGTTGATAGGGCTGAAATGATTACGGTAGTCAAACATGCGGATGATTTTTTTGAAACATTATGCGGGAAACTAGAGAATCTCAAAAAGCATCACTACATTTCCCAGGTTCAGCCACTTTACCTAAATTACAAGAAAAACAAGCTAAGCGATTCTGAGTGTATATTTTTTGATGATTTTACAGAAAACTATACATTCATAATCCAAGATGCCATACCTTCCTATCATTGGGTAAATCAACAAGCCACTCTGCACCCTTTTGTCTACTATTACCAACAAGGGGGAGAACCATGCACACTTACCTCTACGTAATCAGTGATAATTTAGAGCATAAGACTGTGGCAGTTCATGGTTTTCAGAAACACTTGATCAGTCACATTCGAGAACACTTACCACAAATAGAAAAAGATACATATTTTTCTGATGATGAGTCCAGTCAGTACAAAAACAAGAAGAACTTTATCAATATGTGTTAGCATCAAGCTGACTTTGTGCTCGAAGCCGAATAGCATTTATTTGCCTCGTCACAAGGTAAAACTGCATGTGATGGTGTTGGTGGTGTGACGAAGAGAGACGTTGCAAGGGTTAGTTTACAGAGGCCAGTTACAGATCAGATCCTTACACCTTACGATATGTTTCATTTTTGTTCAGAAAACATCAAAGCGATTTAATATTTCTTTGTTCACACTTAAGTCGTGTCTCAAAATCCAGAAGAACTGAAAGAGCGATTTGATAGCTGTCAGTCCACTCCAGGCACAAGAAGCTTCCACCGTTTTATTCCGGTTTCTGAACATATCTTACGATGTTATGTTATATTAACAAGTGAAGGATTTCAGGACTTTCATGCTGCAAAATGTGTGCCACTAACACTGAGGTGCAAGGACAGCTTTGCTTGTATCTATCGTGACCAATGGTGGATTACCGAATTGATGATATCATTACAGAGAACAGGAATGTGAATATAAAGTTTCATCATCCACCAGAACAAAGAACATCATTTCATATAAAAGAAAAGTGACATTCCTTGGGTTCCTGTGTGGAATTTACTTCCTACGATTTCTCTACAAGAACTGACAACAGTCACAGGCCGCTCTCATACAATTTCAGTGAAATTGAGTGAAGCAGTATAACGGCTGTTTTCAGAGCATCCTTAGGCAGCGGTACCTAACAAGGTAACATTGTATTTACCTGATTTTGTACTTTTCTGTTGCTCAGTCAGTACCATCACAGCATAAACATGCTCTACGCTGTATGCGCATTATATGTTTCCTATAATAAAATCTGAAAACCATAGTCACGTACGTGCTTCTTCGAGTTTTTGCCATGTCCTAACTTTTCCTCCATGTAATATCAGTAATGACATTTTTGCAATTTTTTTACCAGACAGAACTACTTTGTGGCCTAAGCAGTAAATTTTAGCACTTTGTCCTCCTGATATATTAAGCACCATACATGGTGTAAAAGTTACAAACTACAAACTTCGGAGCCCTATAAACCTACGGACACAGTAGTATCATAGCTGTGGATATGTCTGCACAATCAGTACATGCAATAGTATCCGCAACAAAAAGTATGAACCCCCCAACTTTATGTCATTCCAAACTACAGTCCCTTTAAAAGTGCAATTTTCTGTATTTATTCAGGTGGTTTCCTGTATTAGTTTGCAAACCTGAATATGTATTTATGGACAGTAGTATATATGCTCAGTGTACACCAGTGTCTGCTGTAAAAAATAGTCTGTTTTGTGTTCCTCTGACTAGTATGTCCTGCGCAAATGTAGTTTTCGTACACGCTTACAAATGCATAAAATTTCAATCAAATGACTAAAATTTGACCTACTTTTCAAATATCTAATAGTTCTAATGAAGTGGAAGGTGTACAATTTGAAGGTCTGTATTTTGCATCGGCAAATAATTAGTGACCACTGTGTACAACCAAGACCGAATTTCGAACGCCAGATAAATTTATGTTTGTATTTTTTCTAGTTTCCGTTTCCTTCTTTCCTTTTTAATTTCCAACTTCGTCCCCACGTTCAGTAAAATTTAAAATTTTAATAGACTTTTTTTTTACTTCATTCCATATATATTTGTTTCTTACTTTCTTCATTTCAGTTTATGTTACCATATTTTTGCTACGTATACACAATCTTCATTAGGAAATTAGACTTAATATTATCGGTCATATTTAAACTTATAATAAGCTTAGTTTGTAATTATTGAAACAAGTGGACGCTTCAATTTTACTAAAAGTCATGCAAGCTCCGAGAGTAGCTTGATTGCATCTCAAAGTTCAATGAGCTAACGGTATAGAGACTACATCTACAACATATCTCAGTTCCTAATATATATATTTGTGCAAACGTTGGTGTAAATCAGTGGACTTTCATACGTTACAGACAGAAATTCATTTTTATTAAAAATAGTAGGCAACACTAGAAACTGGTAAGCTTAGAGACATGGTCACCCAAACTATTTATCTATTGTATCATCTGTTTATGCCAAATTTGGTGAAGTTACGTCTAACGATATAGATTAACCTAAAACATAATGTTAAAGAACGTTGGCAACACTGACAACTGAGATACTTGGGAACGGTGACATAGTTTTTCTGTTGTGGCGAATAATGTTTTTTGAAACGTTACATACAGATACACCTAGCGTTATAAAACCAATTTCAAAATATGTATTCTAAAATTAGTTGCCAACATTAAACTACTGCCTTGATCAAGACGCTTCTTGGAACATCTCAACCACGTTTTAACACTTTGTGGTTCATGAGGTATCTTATTGTTAGCTACGCTAAAAGTTGATTTTAAATTGAAAAAGTGTCAGTCCGAACACTTCCGGTCATGTCATTCCGAAATCCATTTGTATTATTTATTTTCACTCAAACAAATCTTTCCTATCAATAAAAAATAATCTCTATTACAAATAGTATATTATCTTTATGATATTGAAAACATATTCTCAGGGCTCATGTTATTCCAAAGGAAAAAAAATATTTTATCAATGAACACAGACCTATAAGTTGCACAGCTGCCAGTTCGGAAACGTCAATTTATTAGTTTATCATTTCCTTGTTCGGTGTAATTGAAAATTACAATTCACACTATTTTGACTGTAATCAAATATTATACTTATGATTTGATTATTGATTTGTGAGCTCTCTTAGTAATAAGGCAGTACCAGAAAATATTTTATGATGTCACTTAATAGGAATTGTGTTATTACAAGAGTATAAAATGTCAATTCGACTTAGACAAACATAATAAGGAATATTGTCTCCTTCACTATAACAACTCCGTTTTCAAGAATTACATGGTGCTATTCTTTTATCTATCGGCTTATATATTTTAAATTACAACAATTTTATTTCTTTGGTAACCATACAAAAACTACAGTTAAATGATTATGTGGTGGGATTATATTATTACAATAAAAATTCTGGGACCGTCAGAAATTATTTTATTATTATTATTATTATTATTATTATTATTATTATTATTACAATTTGACGAGGTTCATTTCGATCCTTACTGATGAGCATTAAGGAAATGTAATTAATCAATAATTGGGAATGTCTTCCACATAACTTCTAATAAAATCGTTGTATGCTGAAACTCTTGTAAAGAACGCGAAAGTTAAGTCAGTTACTTTCTCCAGCGAGCAATCGTCCAATACTGCAGATGAAATTCCCGTTAAGTATATATCTTCATTATTTTCACAAACCAAAGGTCCACCTAAATCACCCTATTTAATGAAAAAATGTACTTGTAATGGTTGCAATATCATGTCGTGTAACGAAAAAGTAAACTTTTCTCTTATCTTATCTGTAATTGGTAAAGAAATATAACATACATTATTTGCAATTTCTTAAATTTATACTCTAATAAATAATAATACTACTAAAGTTACCATTTAAAATATACTGGCATGAACTAAATACAAAATACAAATCTATTTCCTGACAGTTTTAAATTCCCGGCAGAATAACATTTGCATCTTACGGAAGGAAACTCTAACAAAAGCGTACATTCTTTAAAATGGACACGGCAACCTTAATATTTAATTTTTAAAAGCAAGACCTCTCTATGTCGGGCATGGCGAACTTCTAGGGATTATCTCAACGCGTTTTTGCTCAAATATTTTCTTAAGTTAGTAAGCGAATTGTTGATAAGAAGTGAAGAAAAATGAAGGCTTTACTTGAAATCCCCTCCACAGTTTTCAAATTCAAAGTATGTTTTTAATAATACTTGAGAACAATAACAATGAAGACGTACTAAAGCCTGAGCATGAGATGATTAAAGACCGTTAATAAATTCAAATTTAAAATACGACACACAAAATTATGACAAATCGCAGTGACAACGATAAGATGTGTAAAAAGCTCAAGGGAAAATTATATAACTGTTTTATTTTTAAAATTTATTTATTTCCTGTAGGCATGTCACGCTCAGGTCATAGAAACTGTTGAATTTCAAACAAACAATGCTGCTACACATAGTTGTCCTGCTATTTGCGTCATTAAGGCGCTATTCAATTTCTGGTTTCTGGTTACGCCATAATTATTTACGAACACTGCATTGTATTAATGTCTAGCAATTTATAGCCAAAACTACTTGCATTAATGCAATCTGTAAGTCATTTTCATATTTCAAGTTATTATGGCCGTTCAAGGGAAGTTTCAATCTTGATCATTTTTTTAAATTATATTTTAAGACCTTTACAAAGTTTGACTCAAACCAAAGGAAGTATCAATGAATATTTCGAAATAGAGGACAACTCCAAATAGAGGACAGTTTTTAGGTCCTGAGGCTGTCCGCTATTAATAAGCTTCACTTGACTTCTGTTGTTCCAAGATCCAGGACGTTGGTTAACCATCGGAGTACAAGACAGGTGTCGACAAAAACGTTCCACCGCTATGTCGTTGGTTGATTTCATTGTTCATGGAGTGAACAATATTGCTTCTTATTAACCTGAAGTTTATTGAAATTCACTATATTATAGTATCACAATTGGAGTATAATTCGGTATCTTAATTCACTGCGATAAACTAGAATAATTTATTGAAAATATGTAGAGTCCTATCAAAAATATATGTTGTAATAACATCGAGAAAAACAATAATTTCAGTCAATTAGATTATTATGTATTTCCTTTCCCAGAAGGTATCTACTTAAAAAAAATAATTTTTAATGTTGATAATCATACATCTGAATTAGAAAGTATTATACAACAAATAAAACAAAATATATCCTTACCTTACATACTGATGTTAATGTTGTTTCAGTGTCACTGACTATAATTAGATCAGTTAAGTTCTTTTGTTCTTCAGATAACACAGTTTGATTGATTATATGCATATATGCCTTTCTTAGAATAGGTGAAGACTCAAACATAGCTGAAGTTTTACCAAAACCACTAGCAAGACATTCATCTAGACCATAGATAAAAAATACATTTAGCTAAATAATTATTATGAAATAAAAATCACAGAAACATTATTAAGGATTTGGCATGGATCTTAATATTACAGACTATAATTAATCCTAAAAACACCCGAAGAAGTAAGATTAAACAAATTAACTACAAAAGCATTTACTGGTTTATCTATTTAAAATTTTGAGCTTAAATAACAAAGATAATTACAGACGTTTTATACTTCCAGATGTTAAATAATTACAGATGTTTTGGTTTTTAACTTCCAAAAAGTTTAAATTGTTTTCTGCTTAACATTGGTATTTTTTTATTACTAACTATAAACTATATTACTTACTCTATGGCTTACGAAAATGGCAAGTTCATCGCAGCAGTAACAAACGATCACCATCGGGTTCTATCCTGGTTAAGTTCAAACCTGTTTTCATCACAAACACATTCTTCTCGAAGATCCTTTCTAATATTGTCCTCCCAATATCGTCTCGGTCTTCCTAACCGTCTCTTCACCTTCGTCTTTCCAACCAAGATGGAACGTAGTTTCCGTTTTTCTCTAATCCGATCTACATGGTTTGCCCATCTTAGTCGTCGTGATTTTATTATTTCGACATCATGGGGTGAGTCATAAAGTACATAAAGTTCTTAATTATGCAGTCTCCTCCATTCTCCTGTCATCTCGTCCCATTCCAGCCTGAATATCTATCTCAAAACCTTTTCTAATACTCGTAATTTATGTTCATCCACTAGGGTCATACTCCAACTTTTGCCACTGTAAAATATTACCGGCAGAATAACTGTTCTGAATATTTCCAATTTCAATGTCCTTGGTATTAATCGCGAGGTTATCAGTTTCTGGACTGAATAGATACATGAGTTGCCCGATACGAAGTGACTTTTTATTTATATCATGAGCTCGATTTTCTCGTTACATATGCTTCCAGGTATTTAAATTCATTTACTTTCTCTATGTTTTCATTCTTAATTGTTACGAGCTACCTATCTCCGTTATTCCCTGTGTTTGACTTGTTATCATGTATTTTGTTATATCTGTGTTTACCTGTGACCTATCTCATCCCACACTTCCATTAAGACATTGCTGTTACTTTGTAGTGCTTCTACATCTTCCCGATTAAATCTACATCATCCGCGTATATGAACAGTTGAATGAAGCCATTACATGATAGTCCCATTTTGTCCTCTTTTATTTTAAAAATTGTCTTGTTTCAATCTGTTGCGAATCTTGGAACTATCTGACATGTTATTATATTCTGCTTATTGCCAACAGTACTTTGCTTATGGGGTCGACGAGATGCATCTTCACTAGTTGAACAGGTTTCTTCGGAATTTCATATTGTACCAGGTTACTATATACCTTTCCCATTTGATAGAATCATAGGCCTTTTTAAAATCAAAGAATAACTGTCGAATAGTTTTATTGCATTCTCATTTCTACTCTACGATTTGTCTCAAAGCGTAATTCTTGTCCAAAGTGGATCTATTTGTTCTAAATCTACATTGGTGATCTCCAATTATTTCGTCAACGTATACACTTATGCGAGTTAGCGGTATATTACTCAATACTTTGTGACATGTTGGGAGTAACGAGATTCCACTGCAATTATTACAGTCCGATTTTCAAACTTTTTATAAACCTGAACTAAGTAATAGTGAGATTCTTGATTCCTTTGGAAGCTCCTCCTTTCTCCACATAGCGTTTACCAATTTATGCAGTTCCTTGATTAGTCCCGTTCCTCCCGCTTCAATTAATTCTACTGGAATAGTATCTATTCACAGCAATTTGAGATGTTTTAACTTTATGTATCGACGTTTTAATCTCGATCTCGCTAGGCTCGAAAATACGCACTTCTGCGGTATAGATTTCAAGTTCCTCTCTGTGTTCTTCTTTGTGAACTGTAAGTTTACTGTCGAAATAACTTTTCCACACACCGATAATTTTCGTCGAATCCATTTGCAGATCTCCTCGTTAATTTCTAATCATCCCTAACCTCGGCTATAGCCTTTTCTTAACGAACGTTTCTTATCCTAACTCTTTGCACTGGTCTCGCATGTAATTTGTCTTCCCATTTTCTTCTATGTCCCGAAGTTTCTGCGTCCGTTTTTCTAACTTTTTGTTTCTGAACTCACGTGTACACTTGTATTTCACGTTACTGTTGTTGTTGGTATTTGGTTCCCACACGATCCTCTGCTGCGCCCTTTACAGTATCACAAATTGCCTCCTACATCTTGGTTACGTCAATTTCACCACTAACTTCACTTTATTACTACTCGAGACGGTTAGGATTTTGAACCTATTTGAGATTTCGAGTTGGCAGTCTGCTTTTATGCATTGATTATGTAATAATTTAACTTCAAATGTAAGTTGTTTTAATCCTTTGCTTTCTCTGTTCGCGATGCATATCTATTTCTTCACTTTTGTGTTCTTCCCTAACTGATGGTCGGTGTCACCTTCTGCTCCTCTGTAAGTCTTAATATTCATTATGTAGGTGTGTCTTCGTTTATCTACTAATATGTGATCGATGTGGTTGATACTTTCACTATCCGCAGATAACAATGTGTAATTTTGTATGTTATTGTGCTGAAAGTATGTGCTATTTGCTAGTAAGTTTTTGGAGATTGCTAAAGCTATCAGCCATTATCCATTGATATTGGCGATTTCGTAAAATTAATTTAAAATGTAGAAGCTTACAGTAAACGACATGTTACTAAATAATTTCTTGTTTATTAACATTAATTACTATTTCTTATTCAAAACCATTATACTTCAAACTTGTGAAGGGCTGACAAAATTTTAAGCATTGAACAGAAAAATGTGCAATAATACTCTCATCTAGCTAGAATAATTTAGAAACTAATAGAAATGATTTCCTACTAAGCAATTTATATTTATTTCGTTCAAATACAATTGATTATTATTATTATTAAAAAAGAATACAAGTTAAAGCTAGAAATAGGTACTTTTTAGAGTTAGCAAACAGCTTGGCAAACAATCTGAGTTCATTTTGGTCGTTCTTCAAACGATCGAATAGGTACAAGCGTATAATTCTATTATTTACAAAAATAGCAATCTAACTAATAAACAAAATATAACCGAAGCTTGTAAGGACAACTATTATTACATTTTCTCA
>JAGDQP010029266.1:0-21509 GCA_022664845.1 Lepisma saccharinum | reverse complement strand
TATTTTTGAACTTAGATGACCTTTTAAACCTTAAGTACTTTTTTTTTAGACATTTGTACATGTCTGAAGATCGGTTCCGATGTTGCCACCTCTATAAGAATTGTAAGATCCACCTCCAACTTTTCGACCTTTTGCATTTTTTTCCTTTACTGTTTGCCAGAGTCCTCGCTACTGTTCCATAGAAGAAGCCAGTAGTACTCCATACATGGATTATCCGTTCATTTTGTTGCCTGAAGAGAAGTGTTCTTTACATTTGTAATTTTTGGAAGTTTATATCATCTTTTTCTTTAAATGTACGTGGCAACACTCACTGATCAAATTGTGAAAGGAAATGTACACAAAACACTACAAGCATCAATTGATTAGAAGTCCACCGAATAAATGAATGAATGGACTGTAGTATAATTTCTTATTTACATACACTCCAGTAAGGGTAAAAGAGTGCTTGAGGATCAAATGAAGTAGTGTAGGAATGCAAACATTATATATAGATATATAAAGATAAATACCGTATAATTTTGAAGTGAACGGATTATAATATCTCTGTTGTTAGCTACTCGAGATATTTGTTCCCCACTCTTCTGGTATAACGTTTCGTTTTTCCATTAACCCTGGCTCCCGTCTCTAATTGGAATTCCCCCCCCCCCCATGTTTTAAATTCTCGAAGAAGAGGATTCTAATGGAGAACGCTCGCTGCTTTGTAATCAAGGGTTCCCAGGTTCAGTTCCTGGTTGGGATGCAAGAGGTTCGAAACCCACGTTAAACTGTAGATCTCGTCCTTCACCTTCATCCGATCGATTCACCTTGCCCAGGGACCTTGCGGGTCAGGTTGGGCAGAACACCCATCATCACCATCATATCCTCACATACTAAGCGACTGTAATTCGGTAGAGCGTTGGCTTAATAACTGTAAGGTCCTGGGAACAGTTCCAACGGTCGCCCATCCTGACTGAGGCTTTTTCCCTCAGCTACACCAGGCAAATACCGGGATTCTATATTCAAATTTAGCCCTGGGTGACTTCCAACGTCCTTTCACCTATCCTATCCCGACCTGAGCCAAAGTTTCCTAAAGTCCATAAATAAATTCAAATTAATATCATCACTTACTATACTTTCAATACTAGTTGAAGCAAAATTCTAGTTTTTTCTTCTTCTTGGAATTCAGATATTCTCTGTGATTTCATTTGACCTTATCACCATTTCTCTACTTCTTTCTTTCACTTGTAAACGTTATTTTGTACGGGCCACCATTTAGTAACTTTGATTTCGGTCCGTCACGATTATGAATGCGATGTTAGTTAAAAGTCACATCCATGCCCCGCCGAGGTTCGAACCCGGGATCTTCGAGTCGCTGGCTTAGCGCCCTAACTCACACGGCTAGTAGGTCGGCTTATTTCCTTTACGTGTAACCTTATTTGATGTTCCTCACAATATTTTCTTTGGTATTTTAACTAGTTTTTAAGTTAGGTTTTATTTTCAGGAAGATGATCCATATCATTGGAAATTTTTGATAAATGTATTTTTTCTCCTACTCGTAGTCATGTTTTAAACACCTACATGTATGGAGAATCAGTCTAGACGAGGAAAACAGATTCGTCTGGTCTGGAACAACACTCCAATCTAATGTGAAATATCGCAGTTTGCGCCATCTCTTGATAGAAGTTTGCATAGAACAAACAGGACGTAATCTACAACTGGGGGAAAGAAAAACAGAAGAAAACTTTTTTCATTATTTATTTTCCGTTCTCCAAAACTTTTCCTCCAAACTTCCAACAGACAACGAGCTTATAACTTATGCGCTTTGAATTCTCAGCGACAGATGGCACTATTTGTTTAAATATGCATTTGGGATATTTGCAAGAGTTCAGGAAACTTCCTTTTTCCTTGTCTGACAGCAAATACTAATTAAATGGAATAGCAGGAGAAAAAATATTTTCTATATGTTCAAACTTATCTGCAAGTTACATCGTATCTGGTATTGAAAATTCTGTAGCCAAGTAACATAAATACTAACATATGGTAGTTCAGCAAATAAATGAATAAACGTATTTTGATTTAGACCAAGGACGAAAATGGACTGTTTTAAGGCTAGAAACCCCTCCTAGCCCCTTTTAGTTAGGTTGGGAATTTTACTACATTTGGTTCGTTGGGTTTTGCCTTCGGTGGATTTCCAGGCTATCTGCTTGGTGCTAGCGGGCGCATCCTGCCGCAGTGTCCGATTTCTAGCAACTTCCAATACACTTTAAAATCTCAAATATAGGATATTTGTACATTCAAAGGACGATAGGAAGTCCCCCAGGAATTTCCTCAGGATAGGTTAGGAGTCAGTGATACCACTAGAACCCTACCTCCTTGTGGGTGTATCACCACCAAATCCTCGATAGCACCCTATTAAGTTTTAAAACTTTACAGTCAAAAATCGATAGAGACAGTGTAAAATTCCACTTACGCCCTCCCAATTTCGGCTTTACAGTTACACCCTCCGAAACCAACTTCTAGATATACCAGTACGTGCCTGAGTGCGAGTACTCTGAATCCAACTTGGTCCCTCATTCGTAATCGAACCTGGAGATCCCTTGATAACAATGCGACAAGTAAATCCACCGGAAACACAAGTATTAATAAGTAAGCAAGTAAAAATACAATGATACAGTTGCTGTTTGTGTCGCACTGTGCATCATGGGAAATAATGCAGATGTGACGCAAGAAAAGGATAGACTAGACGAAACACAGATGAAAGAAAGGGAGAATATTTTGACTGAAAGTTCGAAAGGAACGCATATGTGTGCAAAGGGATAAAGATGGTTAAATAGGGGATGTAATAAAGTAGGAAAGGGATAAGAAAGAATAGGAGGGTGGTAAATAAAGTAGAAATGTCTGAGACAACAGAAAGAAGGGGTGAAACACGAGGGAAGGGGTTGATTTCCAGTTGGTTACTCCGGAAGAATATCGACATAATCAAGAATGGAGCAAATATCGTGGAGGCGCGGACGACTATCACGGTTTTGTACTTCTATTCTTCGTTAGTTAGTTCGTTAAGAGGGTTAGGGAAAATAGAATCAGGCTTTGCGTGTGATGTGTGGCGTTCATGTTCGATTGTACCAGGCATTGTTCTCTCCCGAATATCTAAGGGATATGGCCGAAAAGAAAAACTTGTGTTGCTAGGGTTGTTTAGGCGATTTTCTTCTATTCTCTAGGTATTTGCTCTCTCAGCTGAGATAAACGGCTTTTGTAAACTAACTCGCCTAATTTCAAGGGTCTGTTGTTCCCAACATTCGTTCGTGACAGACACATTCATAAATATAGGTGTTGAACGCGTTGTGCTGTAAGTTCAAAAATGTTGTCAAATCACACAAGATGAGCAGTAAGTGAGGACGTTTGTGGTACGCCAGTCTGGTTAACCTTTTATTTGTGGTACGGCTCATTACGTTCAATTGTTTCTTGTTCTGCGAAATGCAGCCAGTTTTGGGTTACTAACAAAAATTCCAGGGTTCCGTAGCTTTTGGAGGGCAAACCCTACCAAATAGGTTTCTTCTGACTGCATGAGCTTTCTGGCTTTCACGAGCCGAATTCTGCTGTTGTCTTGAAGATACTTTCTGTAAATCTATTGTAGGTATTTTACATTTCCGGGCATTTTTGGTCTGCGGAATGATATTTCTCGCCGAACATAATTCTCGCCCTCTACATTTTACATTTTTATTTATTTGTTTAATAAAATTCTAATGCAGCTAGATATAATTTTACATAAAAATTTGTAAACATTGTCAGAAAACAACAATAAAAAAAATAAGCAGAGATCAGAGTTTAGTTGCGATATGGTAAGCGTCGACAACCTTTTTGCGTGGGACAAGAATATTTTAGCAATCACGCTCCCTATTCCCCCCCACCCCTCCCTGGCTACAGGCCTATAGTCTTACGAATAAATTAAATGTAGTTTATCTGCTGAATATATCAATTGTTTAATGTAGAGCTTGGGTAACCTACAGATGAGCGAGCGCTGGATAAAGGGCTAGCCAAGATTCATGTTTTAGAAATGTTTTTTTAAACACCAGTCATTATATCAGGTACTGAAGCGATCAATTTCATTCTGTAGCAACATAGCGACAAAAGTTCCGAATACTTCTATGTATATTTTCAATCGTTTGCAAATAATAATAATCCATTGGAACGACAAGTGAGGTATAGCTAGTAAGGTGATCTAGGCGCAATACGAATAGCAGTGGTCCTAGTACACTTCCATGAGTAACTCCAGAAACTACAGTCAGGAAAACATTGCTGACAGTTCAGTGGGAAAGCAGAATAGAAATTGGAACTTGGGAATATTTAGCGAAAGCTGAAACAGAAAGACACTAGTTGTTCAACTAGAAATATTTCAGAAAAATACTAAAGGTCACGTATAATAGTAGCCCTAAGTATCAGAAGTTGAGAACCGCGAGCATCTAGGAAAGGAAGAGGATACTGAAAAGGTGCTATTGGTTGAAAATCAATAGCATCTTCGTGGAAACACTGAAAATATTGACAAACAATACAAATTTTAATCGGTCTTACCTAGAAACATTCAGTAAACCAGGGATTCCACCAGGATTTTCAGTTTGTGGTATGTAAAGTCAAAATTGGGAGGGTATAAGTGGAGTTTTGCACGGTTTTTATTGATATTATTTACCATAAAATTTCAAGTTGGGTGGTGCGCTTGAGAATTGGAGGGGTGACACACCCGACAGGGAGGGGTCTGGCAGAATCACTGCAGTAAACACTAAGAATTGTGACAGAAACCGGGAGTTAGAAACTGGCAACACCTGGGAACTATATTCGTAAGTGTCACAGATGGGAAATCATTTGATTGAATCGAAGAAGTGCTAACAAAAGTGGCAAAAATATTGTCGGTTGATAGAAAGAACTGTGAAATAATATGATCCCCGAAATTCATTTTGTTCGATAGAAAACAAATAATGCTACTGGTTTTCTTCTTTGTTGAAAAATAGGATTATTGACTTAGTTTCTTTAACATTAGAGGATTCAATTGCGTACCTGGGTGTCCTTTGTATTCTTGGGCACCTTGGAAGGTAAACGCGGGGCTGACAATCCCACCTCATGTCGTACTGTTGGTCGAGAATATCTTAAGCGCTACCTCCACATCCCCCATGAGCCGTCCACGGCGTGTGGGCATCGCACAGTGGCAGGCATATATCCAGAAGTTGGTTTTGGAAGTGGTCCACGGAGTGTAAGGTGTGTCAGCGTGAAATGTATATTAAATATAGATAATTACGCCTGAAGTTATATTAATTTTCCATAAAATTCTCAGTTTGGGGAGGGGGGTCTGAACCTCCCCGGACCCGCCCTTAAATACGTCCCTGAACAGGGGACACCTTTACCTTTTACCTCTAGCTGTAGTTGGACGAAAGTAGGTTGTATTGAAATATATAAGAATATATTTCAAAATACAAAGAGGGTACAATATATTTTTTATTGACAATCAATAGTCCTTAAGAGACAGGTGAGTTAAGGCCCTATGTAATTTGTGAAGTACAATAAACACCGTAAACCAGCAGAAAATACAACATATTTCGAGAGAAATCTAGAAAAATAATTATAAAGAAGCAGGTATACTTAAGATGAATTCATGTTAGTATCGTACAGTTGAAAGAAAAAAATAACAAGCGCGTTATGGTTAAGAGGGGAAATGTACTCTACTATATGCAATAGCAGAGTGTTATTTTCTGTGCCTTAAGGAAACTCTTGAAATAAAAATTTAAATGGTAACTCATGGACAGAGAGGGCAACAAAAAAGTTTGGATGAAATAGAAGAGATGTCCAGAAGGTCGTAGGAATGCCACTTCCACTGAGTGGTTAAAAACAGTTAGGACATGCATATTTGCGTGTGTGAGAGAGTATATATGTGTCCACATTATTTCTTTTAAGCAACGAACATAACTGGTTAGATGTTGGCATCCGGCAAATTCCCTCTATGAATTTTAAGAGAAACAAGGATGCTATTACTGAAGAGAAAGGGATGATGGGGGATGGGGGCGAGAGACGACATGATGAGTCCACTACGCTTAGAGCATTTTGTGTTGGGCATGTCAACATTCAAGGGAGCTTTTTCAAGAGTTAGGAGGATATATAGTGAAAAAGGTGGAAGGAGAAAACCATGAGGTTATACGGTGAAGAGGAGGGGATGGAGCAGACCTGCTCAAGGCAGATGAGCCTTATCCGCATACTGAGTGCTCCCAAATGAATTGTGGTAAAAAAAAAAAATCGGGGGCATTTTTCGTTGAAGATTGCAGTGGTGGTACTCGCTCCATGGAAGAGACTGTGGAGATGAAACGCATGAGAGGGGGAGAGAATGAGTTGTAGGGAAAGATCGAAAATGTAAAAGGGATGGTTTTGGGGAGAGGGGGTTGGGTTTTGGGATTTGGTTACGTGGAATCGAAAGAGGTGATGGAACAGAAAACCGCACAGAAGGTGGACGCAGGGATGGATGCTGGATGCCTTGCCTATCTGCTGGAGGTTGTTACATAAGAGGGAGGATATTCTTTTCCCCCCTCTCCCCACCCCTTTTGATAAAGGTTCACTCACTCAGTATGTGCCCCAAACCAACTTACGTGGGTGACTGAACAAGTATTGCAACAACAAACACAGGGTTCTGAACGTAATATACTTTTTTCTCTCTTCTCGAGGGGCTGGAAAGAAGGTTGGGATATTCGTGTTGGGTCAGACCAGAGTGTGTGGGTTTGGTGGGCACATATGTGAATTTATGTCGTATATGCATGTGTATGTCAGAGTAAAGAACATGAAGAAGATGGTGCCTTGCGAACGCAGAACAGAGAGGGTGGTACTGATAGAACGGACAGAAAGGGGGACAGTTGTGGCGTGTGTGTGTGTGTGTGTGAAGGACAAGTTGGGTAGTACGAAAATTTTCAATGGAATCAGTAAAGCGTACACGACAATTCATGTCCGGTCATATGTGAAATTGCGTATAGAGAAGAAACGATTCTAAAAAAAGTCATAGGAACCTACACACACACACATATTCAGAACTGAGGCCGAATGTAAAAGGAATAGAACGTATAGGAGGAGGGGTAAAGGGAAAATTTATCGAAAAATTAATTGAATTTAGGGACACAAGAGAATCACTCCGAGCAAACACATATTGGAAGACAGGATTTAAAAAAAAGGATGATTCAAGAGAAGGGGGGAGTAATATAAAGACAGTGTACATCCTGCACAACTCTCAGTCACCACTCATACTCAAGATGACATGAGGTACGGACATCAAGATGCAGGAATTCTCTCCATATCGTTAAAAAAATCTCTTTCTGAAGGAAAAAAGGGACAGAAAGTGATGTTTTAAGTAGGGAGCTTTTCTTTCTTCCCTCCTCGAATTTATGATGGGAAAAAAGGAATTTTTTTTCCTTTCACAAAACCCAGGGAGAAAAATGCTCGATTTGCAACTCAGTTTGAATTGAAATTCACCGGAGCATTATAGGGCAAAATAGACGAAAAGTGATAATGTCTTCCTCGTTCATGCGAGAATTTCTCGCCATAACAAAAGATCGTCACAGGCAATCTTTAGATCCCAATACGTCCTCTTTATGTAGATGTATACATGCACTCGTATGATTTCTCGGAAGTGATTCCTTTAGACATATTCTCACAGTATTATGTAAAAGAATATAGAAAGAGAGATTTTGTCATTCGAGGCTTTTGCTAAAATACCTTGCTTTCCCCCACATCCTTCCAGATAGCTTCATTTTCTTTTTCTGTATTTATTGAAAACTTCAAAACGTGAGATATTATTCACTTTCTAGTGGTACGACAACTATTAAAGGAATCCCTGGAAAAGTTGTTGTATCGATTGATTTCAGTTCCGATTGGGCCGCGATGAATCAGTGCTGGAGTGTTCACCTCTGATGCGTGGGGTCCTCGGTTCGATCCTGGTTCGTGTCATGTGGGCTTTGTGGTGAACAAATACCGTGTGCGTGAGTTTTCTCGGGTTTCTCCCGTTCTTTTCCACTTTCTTCATAGCACCAATTCCCCTTTAATCATCCATTTGTCCTAGTCAAAGTTGTCTAAACACCATGTGCGTGGGTTTTCTCGGGGGCTTCCCGTTTCCTCCCACTTTCTTTATTCTACTATTTCCTCCATAATAATCCATTCATCCTGTACCAGAGTTGCCTAAAGGCTTTAAAAACAAAATTATAATTCAGTTCCGATTCGTCCACTTTCCCCTCTCCTGTACCCTATATCGAGCCTTTGACTGTCTAGAAAATGTAGTCTAACTGTGCGTTGTATTGTTAATACAAAACAACTAAAATCGTTGTTTTTTTTATTTATTTTACAATCAGTTTTTAGTCTTGAGTGAAAGGGGAGGGAGTTAAAGTCTTCCCGTCTTGTATCTTTCTTCATATGTTAGTAACTCATTCCTGTGCCTTTAATTCTTCGTGTCCTGTACCTCCTTTGTTCATCTGCCAGTAACTAACATTTTTCAACATTCCAAACCTTCAGTCTTGCAATCTATATCTTCTCTTCCCAGAAAGTCACTTCTTACAATGTGGCTGACCAAACTTCATTTCTGTTATGATTCTCATGAGGTTTCCCGTCTCCTCAACCCTCCTCAACTCTTCCTCACTCAACACTACTCACTCTGTCTATCCATTTGATCTTCTGTTTCTTCTTAATAGCTAGATTCGAAACCACAGACAACAGGCGAAATTGCTTCCAGTTACGTGATTTATTATTATTATTATTATTATTATAGCGCCTTGAAATGAAGAGTATGAACTACAGACAGCGCATAGCCACGAAAAAGAAACTCCACTATTTGTGGATTTTATTTCGCGGAACCAACAACAGTTCATGTTCCACTCGTCCCACCTTTCACGCTAGTAATGCATCTTTATAGAAACTGACTTAGCTCATTCGGGTGCCATATATAACTGAGATAAGCCTTTTTTATATACAGAGAAAAGAGAGGTGAAGACAGATGAATATATTTTTTGTTATGTACTACAAACAAAAATTACAAAGAAAAATGTAGAAAACTTGCTTTAGCAGATCCGGTGATTCTTGTGACAGTGGCATCGCACCTAGCTGGACTTGTGTATCACTGATTGAAGTTTTTATTTTCAGTTGAGACTAGTAATATGATGTCATGCCAAATCAGCTTCGGCTTAGTGATCTGATCTCATACAGTGTCCATTCAATTACCATGGTCCACATAGAGGGTTGCCGGTCTGTATACATCTGTTGCCAGGGTTTAAACCTTTGCACGAATCTTTTGTGTTTTTCCTCTTCGTTCACATCTTCGAGTCGTTTAAAACCACACTCTATATAAAATATAACTGCTGTTCTCAGTAAGGATAAACGGAACCGGATACTCAAGAAACAGGAATCGGTTCCAAGATCCGAATTCTAAAAAAATGTTTTTCCAAGATCCGAATCTTAACGGAATCGGTTCCAAGATCCGAATCCTAAAGGAGTCGGTTCCAAGATCTGGAACTTAGAGGAATCAGTTCAGAGATCCGGATTCTTAAGGAATCGGTTCCAAGATCCAGATTCTAAAGGAACCAAATCCAAGATTCAGATCTTGAAGGAACCAGTTCCAAGATTCGGATCCGGATACGTGGTTCCAATATTATCCTGAACCGGATCCGGTAGGAACCGGATAATGAGGTTCTGGATCCGGATGCCTATCCCCAGTTCACATATTAGTAAAACTACTAACAGTAAAATGTACTTGAAAACAAATAAACTGAAAAGAAAAACATCTTTAAATAACGAATGGACCTGGAATCGAAAAATAGCTCTTGAATTGGAGAAGACAAAAAGCTGAGCAATATTCTTGCCACTAGATACTGACTTCTACATTCTTAGAAGAGCGAAGTTCGCTTTAACATACTATAGGTTTCTCAATGGATAAAAAAAATCACGCACTTTGCAGCTTCACACATTCAAATGAAATATCAAGTGTATACAATATACCGGATTTTCGAAAGCATTTGATAAAATCTATCACGACATCTTATTAAGTAAATTAAACTCTTTTTAATTTCACAAATACAAATCCAGATTTTCCCTCACATTAAAAGAAACGTATACACCCTGCTATTTACAAAGGACCTGTAGCTGAGGATTTTACAGTCAGTTCTGGAATACCACAAGGATCTAATCTCAGACCCGCTTAGTTTCTAATATTTGTAAATGATCTTCCAGTGTCAGAACACTCCCAAAAAAATAAATATTTCTGTTATAAACTACACTATTTTTATTCTTATCAAAATGACATTATATTTCCAGAATAAGTTAAGGAAAATGAAATGAAACTTGAATTAAATTATATTTAAAACGAATTTGAGAATTAAATTTTGTTTTAAAAATAATTTTCTTCCCTATGCTTTCAAGTTGAGTAATAAAGTTGCATACTTTCTAGGATATATAAATATATTTAATATTCTTCGTATAGTAAAAGAAAAAATCCCAACATAGCCAGCAGAAGATATACCAAAAGGTTTTTGTCGTTACTTGACGGGGTTGGGAGGGGAGGGGTGAAATAGAAGTAGTGTCAGCAAGATCGAGTGTGCGCAGTCAGCCGTTAATGTTTCGGTCCCTCCCCAATGCTTTTCACATCCCCCAACCAGGACTTCGATCTTTCTCCCTAGCAGAGAACGAAACGTGTGTGGGGGAATGTCGAGGTTTTAGGGATGATAGAAGGATGCACAGAGGGGCTGAGGGGGAGGGGAGCACAGAGGAAGAGATAGGAAGAGCTGAGAGACAGAAAGAGACAGGGTGAAATGTGGTGATGCTAAAGCAGTGGGGGAATAAGACGAACTGAGGGAGGAGGGAAACGACGAACGAACGAACCGAGCACTGGCATGTCGATGTTCATGTGTTTTTTTCTATAAAATGGCGTCGATATTTTCATTTTTTTAAAAAAACTTCCTTGTCAATTCGCTTCATTTTATCTGTATTTGGGTTTAATACATTGAAAACTGCTAATCAAATTCTCGTGGTTTGTGATGCAGTTCATTTTCCCATTCTTCAGCCAACTGATATAGAAGTGGAGGAAATTATTATCCTTATAAAATAAAATAAAAAAAGGGAGACTGTACACTAAAAAAAATAACAGTTTTAATACGCATCTTGGTAGCAGTTCGCTTGGTTTGGTAACAAGTGTTAGTAATGTGTATAACTGTGGAGAGCTTATGATGTGTTTTAGAAATTGAGTTTCGAACACCTTTTCCGGGTTTATTAAAAAAAATTGAACCGTTGCACATTGTTTATCATAAAATGTTTTAATGATCTACGGCTCACCCATTTTTAACATCGAACTTCAAATTTTTGCGAAAACTTGAAGGATTAATAGTGTTCTTTGTTCGGTTTTGCGCTCTGAAGGTTTTGGGTTAACACCCAGCATCCTGACTGATATCTTTTCCAGATTATTTTTTCTGTTACACCAGGATAATACCTGGATAGTACCTTCTAACTAGATCTTCTCCGACCTTCATTTCCACACGTTCTCCGTTACCCTATCTCGGGTTGATCTTAAGAGATAAAGAACATAAAAAATAAAGAACGTAAATCCGAATGCAATGCACTAAATTACGAGGGTAAACTTTTAAAGGATGAAAAAGCTATCGCAAAAGCATTCATGAAGAACTTCCAGATGACACACAATGTGTCAAAATATAACCTTAATTCTCTTGTACAACACAATAGTTCTGAGCTCTTAGATCAATTATCCCTTGAACACGTTGAACTGCAAGACGTAGAAAAAGCCATTAAAAAACTGAAACCACGGACATCTCATGGACCTGATAAAGTGACACCCTATATTATCAAAGGTTGTTCGGAGATCCTGAAATATCCACTACAAGTAATTTTCAATAAGTCACTAGCTACCTCCGAATTCCCTACTAAGTGGAAACTTGCTGATATCTGTCCCATTCCCAAATCAGGCGGTATGAGTAACGATATTAAAAATTATCGTCCAATAGCTATAATATCTGCACCAGCCAAAGTGTTCGAAATTATTATACAAGAACAAATATATTTACATGTTCGCTCAATAATTTCTCCCTTCCAACATGGCTTCTTACCAAATAAATCGACTGTAACTAATCTTGTTGAATTCACACATTTTTTGGCTACTCAAATAGACAATAAAGGTCAAGTTGACGTAATTTACACAGATTTTTCTAAAGCCTTCGATGTTATTAATCATGACATCCTTGTCAGTAAGCTTGTGTCTTTCAACTTCTCATCGAACCTTCGCCAGTTGATAGCGTCTTATTTGTACCACCGTAAAAACCGTGTGCGTTATAAAAACATTACATCCGAGGAATTTGTTATAAATTCTGGGGTGCCGCAGGGATCGAACCTAGGACCTCTCTTGTTTTTGTTATTTGTAAATGACTTGCCCGGTGCAATAACATCCTCCAACAAGCTATTGTTCGCAGATGATTTAAAAATCTATTGTAGCATTTCCTCTGAATTAGATGCTTTCTCCTTACAACATGACATCAATGCAGTCTCCAACTGGTGCAGAACAAACATGTTATTAAATATTTCAAAATATAGTGTAATGACCTACACTAGAAAAAGGAACTATTTGGAATTTGAATACAGTATCAATGAAACATGACTGGTCCGAGTAGACTCTATAACCGATCTTGGTGTGACCATAAAGTCCAACCTCCCATTTGATATACACATTAAGCGTATTATTGGTGACGCTTTTAGGAATCTCGGGTTCGTAATGAGACAAGGAAGTGACTTCTCGAACATTGATGTTTTAAAAACTTTATATACCGCGTATGTTCGATCGAAGTTAGAATATACTGCAGTTGTATGGCATCCTAATACAAAGAAGATCACACGGGAAATTGAAATTATACAATCTAAATTTGTTCGATTTTTAACATACAAAGAAATAGGAATATATCCTAAATTCGAAAACTACTTGGACCTAGTAAACAAGTACTCATTCCAGTCTCTGGAAAATAGAAGAGTTAATTTTCTACTATCTTTTCTACACAAACTGGTACATAGTAAAATTCATTCAGAAAAATTATTATCCGAAATAAGGTTGCACGTTCCGCAAAGAGTTACTCAACCTCGTAATGCAGTCTTCGACCTCCCACCCCAAAGGACCAATGTATTAGATATATCACCTGTTAGGAGAATGTGCTCATTATATAATTGTATTCTTAAAGTATGTCCAGAGTTAGACATATTTAATGTAAATACGAGTGAATTTCATTGTTATCTAAAGTAATGAATTGTTTTTACAGAATGTCACCACAAAGCATCAAATATGAATGTCTACAGTATTTTGTAGAATGTATCATATGTACAATGAACACCTGAACTAGATGCATAACTTGTTGTGTTCAATAAATAAATAAATAAAATGCCCAAAGACAATAACAAATATTAAATTAAATCACAGTTCTTTAAGGTGATTGATTATCTGAGTATTTTCTTTGCTTCCACCAACTTCATACTTCTCTGGTCGACTACCAAACATTGTTCTTGCTATATTCTACTTCTTTAGATCTGTCTTTACGTCAACTTTCAGTTGGACTAGCTCCATTTGCCTCGATCCTGTCCATTTTCTTTTGTGTATAGCACACGTTAAAAAAGAAAAAGAAAAACAGTTTCTTAAAATTGAGAAAAAAGTTTTTATCTATGTACCGAGAAACAATTTTCTCAGCATTCTCATTTAATTGCAAATGAGTACATGCCGGTTTGAGAACTGTTCTTATTTCCTAATCGGTGCGCTATCAGTTTTAATTATATGAGAATGCTGATATCTCATTTCTAAGAAAATTGTTTCTCGATCCTACAGATAAGAACTATTTTCTCAATTTTAACAAACCGTTTCTTATTGTGCCGTCTTGTCGAAGTTCCTAAAAAACATAACTGGCTACAAGTTCAGTTCCTTACCATTCATAGGAACTTTGGATTTCAGTTCGAAAATTTTTAATTTAAAAAGTAACGTGCTACGTTCCGTTTCCTGAAAAAAACAAACAAAAAAAAACTAGTTTCCAACAAAATATGAAGTTATGATCCTCCATTTCCTTGAAAGAGAAATCTATCCACGTATCAGAGAAGAAAAGGTTTACGGTTTACAGACTTAATAGCTAAGGGTGGTGAATCACATGTCGTTAAAATTGTTTTGTCTCCGTTCAAAAAAAAAAAAAAAAAAAAAAAGATTTAAGCATCCCCAAAATTAAATTCATATATAATTACGCACAGTAAATGTTGCATGAACCCAGATCACTGGAAAAAAGGAACGATTTCGGTGTAATCAATTCCTTTTAAAAGGGAAAGTTTACTCGTTCCTCTTTAAAAACGAACTTGAATTCGTTCACGTTCCGTGAATTTTCAAGTTCCTCAAAAAAAAGAATGCGTTCCTATATACGAACTTGTTCCTGCCCAAGTTTCGTCTGTATAGCTAGCCACTTCCGTTGTAGTGTGATCAAGCGTTTCAACCTTTCTTCTTCTTCTTTCTCTTCCTCTCTTTCCTTTTCACTCTATAATTCTTCTCTGCAGACCATTTTTACTCAACATGTTCCAACTAACATGATTATCCTCTTTCGAAATACTCCTTCCACTTTTCTTTTCTCTCCTGTTCTTGCCAATACTTGTTCATATTTCACTCTATTAGTTCATTTTATATTCTTCACTACAGCCTCTCAAAGTTTTTCAAATACCTTTATTCTTCCTTTCTGATTGTCTCTTATTTTGCTGCCATTTATAGCACCACGCTCCGTATGAAACATTTAGCAAATCTCTTTCTTATCTCAATTGCTTTTTTTTTGTCAACAATCCTTTGTAATTTGCGTAAAACAGTAAATACAAAAAATGTTTTTTTTTTGTTTTGTTTTTTTACAAATATTGACAGCACAGAGAAGAGGAAAATTTCACTCATTTTTCGATGAAAAAGTTATTCCATCGAAAATTATTGTATTTCAGTCAAAAAGAGTGGGTTTTCATTGAAACACTCTTACTTACTTTGGATAGAAATTGTTATCTTTTTAGATGGAATTCCGATGCTTAACGGTTGTAATTTATTGTTCAAACCTGAAAGAGCAATTTCTCAGCTTTTTTTTTTTGTTTGCAGTAGTTCACAATGTATGGAGGGTACTAGTATTTTTTTTTCCTGTTATTTGTTACCGAGACGGTTATCGAATGCTCAAAAGATGAACATTTTATCTGAATAGATGGAAATTCATCTACAAAATATTACATTCCCATCGAAAACAGCTACCATAGTACCATAGATCCCATTTTTTATTGAACGGAAGTTTCTCATTTTTTCTCCTACGAAAATCAGCTCTTTTCTCCTCTTTCCGAGCTAAATTCCGCTTTTCCCAACTTAGTGTGTAGTCACTAAGTTTACAAGTAGTAATATAAATTTGTAGTAGGCGTGTACAAAAAAGTGCTTCTATATTGTTAAAAAAACTTTAGCTTTTTTTTACAGTACAGTAAGTTTTTGAAAAGTTAGCAAACTTGAATAAGTAATGAGTATCAATATTTACACATTTTGGTGCTGTGTATGAAATGAAGAGTGGTCATTATTATGAAACTTGTCCAAAAATATCGTAAGATCAGCATGCCTAGTGGATGAGTGGTCTTACAAGTAGCCTTGTAATCAAGGACGTTCCGAGTTCGATACACCAGAACACATTACACATAATGGTTGAAATCTACTTTGAACTGCATAGATTTCGTTCTTAGGACATTCAACATCGGTTCACCTTATTCGGGGATCTTTGGGTCTAGGATCTGCGTCTGAACAAACCACCAATCATCATCATAATCATCATAAACACTATCGTTATTAAACTCTCATCCAAACACTTTCCAAGCTTCTCCACACACACACTCCGGTATTGGAATGTTTCTGCGTGGACTCTTATTCTTTAATTCTGTCAGTGAATCATATTCAGTTTTGTTCTCCTTTCCCTTCAAAGATACTTTCGATTGTATTCTTTATTTATTCAGTATATAGCAGGCTAGTGGCTCACTTCTTTAAATTTATTTGTGGCCTTTAGGTATCAATGGTTCAGGCCAGGATGCATATTTCTTTCCGAACTACCTTTTAGAATTGTAAGGGATTGGCTGCTTCTGAATTAGGATCAAGTACATGGAGTGAGCGTTTAACATCATGTGCATCGCGTATAGCAAAAAAGGTCTAACCTGACTTTAACTAATACGTATCAGCTCGCTGTCACTTATTCGACATTTTGTCCGGATTTTTTTTTTTTTTTTTTTTTTTTTGGTAGCAGAATACGTGTTATTCATAGCACGAAGTTACGCCATTTATACTGCAGTTGTTTTCTAGGACATTACCCTTTGTTCTCTTCTGATTGGCGTCTATAGACGTCACACAAATGACCAATCACATATCGCCAATCACGCACAATACCAAAAAGGTAGTTGAAGAAATAATATGCGGCCGGTACAGGAGAGGGTTCGGGAAGGAGTCGACCGGGGTCTAAGTTGAAGATAACATCCCGACATTTGCCTAGAGTGACTGAAAGAAAACATGGATGAACCTCACCCAGGGTGGTCAGCCACTGGGATCAAACTCAGGACCTGCCACATGCTAAGTCAACGTTCTACTAACTTAACTACGGCCGCTCGATAGTGCCTAATTACAGTTTTCCTTTGTATAAAAATAATAGAAATTAAAATACGTATGACAAAGAACATTATCCAAATTACATAGACGAAGAAAACAAATTAACTAACACAGTTTCCACAGGATAGTATTTGAATTGATTAACTGTCATGCATGGGATCTTTCTAGAGCGTATACTTGTTTTTATCATACTATGGGTATGGTATGTATCTCGTTATCTGCTCTCAAATATTTACTGTAAATTGCACAAGTTCGCCATATTAGAGACTTTCTTTAACATTACTTTTTACCTAAGAATAAACAATATTGTGCATATGAGTTCTAGGTGAAGACAATTTAATACTAATGGCTGTTGTTAAATCAGTACAAACTGTACAATCAATTGTTTAATAAAAACGCAACGGCCGGGAGCATAAGAGACCAATGGAGAAATTCGTTAAGATAAGAGCGGTGGGGCTAGAAGTATATTGAGAACAACTGGCAACACTAGAAAACAACATTATTGTATTGGTGTAAGAATAGAACATTGTAAATAATGTAGTGTATAACTGAGGAACTGATACACCTGCCTCTATTTCTTGTCTAGTGATTCTATAAAATCTGTCCTCTCCACCAGTTAACACTAGTTATGCTCAGTTGGTTAGAGGTCTTCAAATACATTCAAATTCAAAAGCACTGGTTACGTTAATATTCTGATTTTCCTCAATTACAAGTGATCATATTCCTGATTTCTTTATGTGATTATATAACATGGATTCACCAAACTTCTTAAAAAATAACGTAGATCGATTTTGAGGATGTGAGTTAGAGACCAACCGAGTTTCAGCTCAGGATTTTTGAGTTGTGGTAATGGGTGTGAGTTTGCTGAGTTCGAGATGATGATCTGGTCGTAGAATCCAAGATATACCAATTTCTTGGTATAATAAGTATGAAATGAATATTAATTGAAACTCAAATTCCGGCAAATTCCGTTCACTACTGTTCATGATTCGAATGGTGAGTCTAGATTAGGCCAAATTTGTATGCGTGTACATGTTGGTGAGGACTGTCTTAGAACGGCGAAATCATCGGCCGTTTCTTTGCTACTCCGAACTTTGTAAGCAGAAAACGAGACAAAGAGAATACATACGCATCAATACTTACTACAGAAATTAGTATATTTGTTGGCGCAATGCACTACAGTACGTTTAAACATATAGACACATCTAAAAGACCCGAAATTATATATAATTTTATGCTGTCACAATTATTTTGCAGTGTTTCTGTTATCACTGTTCACAACGTTGCCAGATACTAAGAACTAATATTATTTTCATTGGCTTTGTGGGATAAATCTCGAAATTTTGTGTTGGTAAACGTCAAAATCGCCTAATGTTGTTAAACATAGTTTTATCAAAAGTGTCATTATATATGTTGGCAAAACATGTGTATGTATTTTGTGCTGTAAACATGTGCACATTACAGCAAAAGTTTGAAACAATACTGGAATATATATGTTTGTGAACTATATGTTTGTTTTTTTTTAATATATCATTGATGGAAATATTTACAAAATAGCCCCCTTGCGTTAAAACTCTTGCCAGCATGAAATAAAATATTTTTTAAAAATGTTTCTCTATCATTTTTCAGAAAAGAAAGTGTTTCGAAATAACGAGAATGTTTTTAAAAATGTATTGATAATATTTCATGCTCTGTGATACTGGACTAATTGCTGCCATTCAAAAATTTCATGATTATATGAAGCCAGGGGAGAAGAGGACAGTTAATCTCATTTATCCACTTCCATTCTAAACCAATATGGCCTTCCTTTTGTTCTAACTCAATTTTTACGCTTGATATCCCTGTGCGGCCCGTTTCCTTAGGTCTTAGTTCTTGCAAAAAACGTAAATATTATTTGCAGTATTTTCTATTATATGCAGATTATGGTATATTATTATATGATTAACTCAGGAATTAAGATTTAAATCAATATACGGGCCGCACAGCGATATCAAGCGTAACTGAGTTAGAACTGAAAATTTGATCCACATTGGATTAGACTGGAAGTGGACAAACGAGTTTAAATATTTGTTCTGACGTCTATGTTTTGACACTAAGCAGTCACTTCTGTCGTGTGGACGTAAGCCGATTTTATTAATTTTGTAGTTGGTGTGTTTAAGAAAATAGGAAAAGTTGGTTCGATTCGCCTTGTCTTTTGTGCACGTAATTCTAGGTTCTAGGTAATTCATATAATAGTATACCCTACTCTGCATATAATAGAAAATAGTGCAAATAATATTTACTTTTTGCAAGAACTAAGACATAAATAAAAAACGGGTTGCACACCGATATCAAGCGTTAAAAGATTAGTGAAAACCGAAAATTTGTTCCATATTAGTTTAGACTGGAAGTGGACAAAAAAGATGAAGTGCCTCTCCGATGCCTGGCTTCATATATTCATGAAATTTGCAATGGAAACAGTCAGTCCAGTATCGCTTTTAGATATAGGTTATGGTATAGTATCTGGCAACCTATGAATAATATTAGCAGTAATATTGCAAATCGATTAAGAGGGCACATGTAAATCATTTCAGATCGTTTAGATATTTCTTCTTTAGTGTATGTTTAAACCTATCGTAGTGTATTGTGTCATCAAATATAGTAATTTCTGCAGTAAGTAATTATCCAAATACATTATCTTTGTTTTCTTTTCTGTTTTCAAAATTCGGAGTAGGAACGAAGCGACCGATGATTTCGCCGTTGTGAGGCGGTCTTCACCAACGTGTGCAAGGACAGAAATTTGGCCTAATCTGGACTCACCTTAAGATAAATCTAGGCTAGCTCCTTCCTAAAGGGATGGCACAGTGGTAGAAAGGTGGTTGGGCTAAGGGAGGATAAGCTAATCTTTTACTATATTCTTTATTTTCTTTCAATCAGGATTATTATGACATTTATGAGTTTACCTCATAATCATTATATCATAGACCTCATAATACGATTATGAGGTCTATGCTCAAACATCCAAAAGGGTTCATTGTGTAATAAAGAAAGAATTAAAACTCTGCTTTGCCCTGTGGGTCGAAATCGGGTCAGATAGAGTCCCAAGTGTAGACCCGGTCCAAATCTTGACCCGATTGACACGGTGACCCGTTTCTGCTCTATGTATAGTAGCGCAACCTGTTCACACGAACACAAATACTTTGATTACTTGAACAGGTGTATTGTAGTTTGTAGATTACATTAACTATAATATTTTTCTCAGGTCTCATGTCTTTACTGCTGTAGTGAGCTGAAAGTCTTTTATCGTTTGATGCAATAAGCTTTCGACATGGCCTGTAAAATAAAGTTGTTTTTTGTTTCGGTTCTTGAACAATGTAAAGTTGTAAACAGTTCGAGATGTTTAGCTGACATGGAGTATATTCTATTGAATGGTTGATAACTTGCGTTTATGAGATGAGGTCTTGATGACAAATTGTATACAAGGAATATGAAATATATAATGCTAATCGAATTTGGTGTCGATTGTCTTTGTGTAAAGTTAATTGACCTAATGCAGAATACATTTTTATATTCGTAAGGTTGAATCGTTTTCGCTACTAGAACTACTACATTCTTAAATGGGAAATCTATTATTAAAGTTATGTCCAGATGCCTTCTATGTGATAAACTCGGCTATACTACATTTACAAGTGGTAATTTATAAATATTATAAATGAAAACAATTGTTTTGAAGTTTTTTTATATTATTATAATTAACGTGTCTTACGATACCCGTAAGTATGAAATTTTGGATACACATTTTCTATTGTACTATCATTAGCATAATCAATCGATTTTTCCATCCTGTCTTGCTTGAACTGTAAATTTCTGTCCTTTGCAATGTGTGAATTTTCCGTAGGAGAAGGAATGGTAAAGTAGCGTCCAGGGCCTCTTGGCTTTCATTTCTGTGTTATGTAATGCTTGAAATTAGGAATGGTAATAAAACTACAGCGGATCACAATCAGATCAGACACACAATAAACTGATTGATATAAACATTTTATGTCTTAGTCAAAATTACGTTCGATAGTAAGCTATTCAGAAACCAAATATTTAAATTTTGTGAAATAATAGAACACAAAATCTTATACAAATATCCAACAGAATATATTTTATGATTACTCAATATACATTAGATTTATAGTAATTTACACTTATAGTAAATTACACTAATTTACACCTCTTGGATCCGCAATATTGGATTCAAACTATTTTTTCGAATTGGAATAGGTGAAAGTGATACATCAAACTGATGTAAAAACGTCGCAGAAATTCACTGGTGTAGTTAGTTTTACAGTATCACTAACCGTTTACAAGTTATTCAATAAGATAGACCATCGATAATCTTAAGTTCCTTCATGAAAAATGTGGAATCGCCCGTTGAATTACTGTAGATAGGAAAGAACGTGAATGCTGAAACCAAGTTATACATCTTTAACAAATATGACACACACCGTCCGCAATTTCTGATCCGCCATATTGGATTCAAGTTATTTTTTTCAAATGGGAATAGGTGCAAGTGATACATCAAATTCATGTAAAGTTCTCGCAGAAATGCACTGGTGTAGTTAGTTTGACCGTATCTTGAACCATTTCGAACCAAAAATGTTTGCCAAACTATTTTGAGAGCGAGTTTTGCTCGATAATATTGATATAGACCTCCAGAGAAGTAATACTATTATCAATCTTCACGCACTTATCTATAATCCAGTGTGAGAATTAGCGTGGGGAATGCCCGGGATTTCCCCTCTGGCAAATAAGTTTCCCAACCTGACAAATTTATTTTTCGTTCCTACCTGGCATAAATTTCTCCTCTATAGATGTTTCGATCAAGATTTGATAG
>JAGDQP010029265.1:0-23494 GCA_022664845.1 Lepisma saccharinum | reverse complement strand
AGGAGCGGGAGTGAATAAATTAAAATAATAAATTAAAAAAAATATATAAATACAGTAAATATGAGTTATATGCAGAAAATGAATGGGCACTTCGGAAAACTGGAATTTCAAATACGTTTCCTGAAAACAAAAAAAAGTACTAATTCTATTCACAAATATATGGTATGATTAATACTAAATATGAATATTTAGTTACGAATAATATACTTACATGGAGTACATTCTAGTAAAATTCTAATTCATTAAATAAAGGATAATGGGACGTACTTCGTGTAAGTATATTAAGTGATACGATATTTTAGATTTTGATCTATAATACTAAGATATTCTACTAGCGATTTTTTGATATTCGTGTAGTTCATATGAGCACAAAACAACTAAATGGCTAAATCCCGTTATCGTCAACTTTTCTACATATTTTATTATTTATATGTGACAGCTGAATCAGAATGCTCATGGAACGAAAATGGCCTTTTAATTTTTTTTTAGATTTTAGCTTGGTAATAGTGGGGAAAAGTTGCCTTTTAGGTTCAAAAAGAATAAAAAAAAAAAATGGTTGCAATACTACATCTTGAGGTGCCGCAAAGAGATTAAAGTTTGTAAAAAAAAAAAATTAAAAAATTACAAACTTCGATAAATTATTTTTTATGAATTTCTCGTACATATAATGTTACAAAAGATGGTTTTAAATACATATATAAGCATTAGAATTAGAAAAAATTAGTAATTACAAAATAGAATAATAATAATACAAAAAATTTGTAATGTAAAATTTTGTATTTCTTACTTCTGTATCCTTACTGATTACAGATGTTACACCTGCAAAATGTTTATTTCTACTTCATTGACACAGTAAACTGTTTTGTTTTTTTGTATTAAATTTTGGCATCTTCTCACGTGAGTCAATTTTTGCTCTTATGTATCCTTCTCTTGTGATTGAACCACAGACATGTTGAGCCGATTCGGTCACCAGTTTCACAGCTGCTTCCACTGCTTGCGTGTGACAAGGAAGCCGGGGAAAGTCGATAACCGGGTCCACTTTACTATTTGGTTCAGCTTCAAATGCCTTCCATATAAAGTCTTTGAGAGAGTCACTGGAAATATGTTTTAACAAGGGAGGTCCAATTGCGTCATTTTCAGACCATAAGATCATGTCAATGTAATCCTTTGCATCGAAGTTTATCTTTGGAACTTTAAACTTCCTGACTCCGCTTCTACTTTCTGTTCTTGCTTTTAAAACACTTCGTAAACCAAGTTATCTTTGAATTTTGCGTTCATCACATAGCAATGACAAAAGGAGATTTTCCGGAGCAGCAAAGTACCCATTTCTTTGAATAATCGGGTCTATAACGTTTTTGAGATCGTCAGAGAGATAGCGTGAATATGAGATAAGGTTAAACAGATGTTTGGAACCATAAGTACATGAGGGTTTTAACTTAATATTAAACCACACAGGCGCATACACTTTCACAATGTACTCAGCCAGAGTCTTAAAGTTTTCAGTTGCTACATACAATCTAAGCACGCGGTTGGCTAATGTCAACCACCTGGAGTGAGCAAGTTTTCCAGGGTTTCTTACATATAAATCCAGTGAGCAATTTCCACTTGATACAGCGATACACGTATCCAATAAATACTTCTGATCTGTACTTAAATCTTCTTGTCCTCCAGAAGAGGAATGTTATTTTCAATTGGCAAGAAAGTAACCAGAGGAAGATTAGCACAGTTCTCTAGCTGCTGACCTATTTCGCCTTCAAACTCATTGGGTTCCTTCGTTTTACCATCTAAATGACAAAAAAAATGTTGCAATGACATGGAACGAACAAATTAACCATTGTAAAGGTCTTCCTATTTCCTTTTCCAGCAAAGAAATCACACCATTATTATGTCCAGTGTTTACAACGGTTCCATCACACCCAATAGCAGTATAGTTCAAAAGTTGTTTGTTGTGTTCTCTATCTTTAAGTAACTCCAGTATACTGTCTGCTATGTCTTTTCCGGTGCCAAATTTAGGTGTTACGTGGCCTAAAAATTTTGAGTTTGGTTCCTGTATTAGTAAAACGTGCTCTTCTGAAATAACTTTTTTGTACAACTTAGTTTCTTCCTTTTCTTGAACAATTGTTTTGTCTTTTCTTCCATCAAAAAACAATCCTCTATTTTCGGTTAGCTGATTATAACGACTGTCATTAATGAGATCTCTTCGATTTGTTGATCTTGCTCGTCTAATTTTCATCCTGTCTATTACATTGGTTTTATCATCATCTGCGATTACACCCAAGTCCTGTAAAGTAGCACTAGCTATAGCTGCAGCAGCTCTATCTGATATTCCGATACGGTCAGCAATGGAAGCTACAGATGGCAATTTAAAACGCATTTGAGTGCTTTTCTCTTCTGTCAGTTTTGAAGGACCTGGTAGATTTCTCTCATCTTGTATATTTGAAGAATCTGGTTGGTTTGCCTCTTCTGGTAAAGAACACTGCTGTTTTTCAGCGCTGTCATCGTCACTAACCGTTTCTGATACACTAGTATTTTTTGTCTGTTCTTGATTAAACTTAACTGTTCTCTGTAGTTCTTTACTTTTTCTTGCTTCTTTCTTCCTCAAAGCGCTTGTGGTAGCTATATCAATATTACCTATAACCATTTTAAACGTTCAGATTCTTCTCTAAATTTTAAGCGGGTTGCAGTCAAACTTATGTGACCCTTTTCTGCTTTTAGACCTTAATAAATTCCTATATTTAGCATAATAAGCTTTTATCATTTGTAAAATTCTTTGGCTAGAAACAACGGGAATAGAAGCTCTTGACCATACTTGTTCTATTTTGGGAACTAAAATGTCACATATTTCACTTACACTAGGATCCTTCTCTGAAGCAATTTTGAGGTTATGTTTAATATAACAGTAGCACTTCATAACATTTTCGTAAGCAGGCAGTTCAACTTCACGCAAATCACTAAATTTCTCAAAAATAGTACATTCAGACATTAGTCTTGTCTTCACTAATTTAGAATGAGCCATTTTTACTCACAACAATAAAGTAGCATACAAACAAACAAAATATTACGTTCATTTGTTACACAATAGACGGAGCGGAGACGCCAACTCAACTGAACTCGGCAAAGCTACTGACACAGTGTTCCCAGGTTGTATGAGGCAAAAATCCCTTTGAACTGAAAAAAAAATCCCTTTTTCTGCATAAAAATCTCTACAATAATAAATTCATCATAAAAACCTCTCTTTGTCAATCACTTTTATATGAAGTAGCGCAATTCGAATAATTACATGGATATTAATGACATAGACAAAAATATATTCCCCACAATTTTAAAACTTAGACCCAAAAATTAGGTTAATTAATTTGAAAGATGAAAATATCTCACCCAGTTTATGGAAGATCCCTCTTACTTTCCTCTCCTACTGTAGCTAAAGGGTTAGATAATTCAACATTCTCTCATTGGATAAGTTTAACATACCTCTGTGCAACTGGATATTGGATAATCGAAACAATATTTCATTATAGTATGCATGTTAATTTTTATTCTCACAAAATCAGCAACTGATACTATTTTTTCCCAGTAATATCGTCAGTAGGTTAATGGTTAACTTGACGCCTTGTTGGTTGTTTGTATCGCGTCTTGTTTTCTAGTTGTATAATAAATTTCCAGTAAGTATAAACAAAAGAAAAGAACCGAACTTGACTTTCATAACCTAACCCAACCAACTGTCTGTAATTTGTCTAACCTAGCCTAGCCTAACCTAACCTAACCCAACCAATTGTCTGGCGATGACCCATGCTCCTGGATGCCA
This sequence comes from Lepisma saccharinum, assembly GCA_022664845.1. NCBI lineage: Eukaryota > Metazoa > Arthropoda > Insecta > Zygentoma > Lepismatidae > Lepisma > Lepisma saccharinum. Next base: position 19,689 of record JAGDQP010029265.1, on the reverse strand, counting down.
ATGCAATAGTAAAACTGTTTTTATCTTTCTATTCATATTAAAACGCCTATTTGAAACTTTTTATTTCATAATCGAGACAAGCAAAAAAGAACTTTAAAATGTAGCAAAAAAATCAATTTTATGAAACTTTAACGTCCTTGTGGCACCTCAAGACGTACTCCAATGTTTTTCATATTTTTAATTTATCTTATCTACACCAAGAGGCAACTTTTCCGCGCTATTACAAATTAAAAATCAAAAGTTGAATTTTTCGTTCCACCCTAATATTCTTTTCTGGATCATATTTCAATTAGTTTCTTTTAATTAATATGGCGATAATTAATTCTTTTCTCCATATTAAATTCCTTCACAGTACATAGCATTCTTTTCTTTACATACAAGGATTTGTATAGATTAATGCACAAAAAAATGTTTCTTCTAGATATATTACTAGCGGACCACCCCCGTTGGCCTAGTCGTTAGCGTGTCTGACTACGGATTGATGGATCCCGGGTTAGATTCCCGGAGCTGCCAAGGATCTTTTCAAAGGTATGTGGGTCTGGAACGGTGCCCACCCAGCATCGTGATGCAACTGGGGAGCTGCTATATTGTGGCGATCACAGTGAGAGCTTAGGCTCTCCTCTCCCAACCCGTCTGGTCAGCGTAGGAGCTGTAGACCAATCTCCTCTCTCTGGGGAGAGGTCTCATCCAGCAGTGGATTGAATATGGCTGTGATTTATTTTATTTTATATTACTGGCATCAATCTTTACTCTTTTCTGTATGGCAGACTTATACTCGCAGTTTTCTAACAGCTGTATCTAATAAAAATAGTACCTATACTCTTCATAAATGCTCAAGCACAGAGTATTAAATCAATTTCAATGCTTGACCAAAAATAAAATAACCTCTCTTCGAGCTTCAGAAAGGACATACTAAATTAAACACAACAAATTTTACTGCAGTATTAGAGAAGACGGTTAATTATATATATATATATATATAAAGTGATATGTTTATGAAACTTCAGTATGTGAATCCACCTGCCAAACTGTTTTTAAACAGTAGACACGTTAAAATCCCATCAATCATACAACATGGCATGGCTTTAGAGAAAAAAATTAAGAACCTGCAAACACATTTTGTTGCACTCTTTCTAAAATCAAGGAAATCAGATATGTAAAAAAATACAAACCTGTTGCAATGCAAATAACTTTCTTTCCTTGCAGGGCCGCAACTTTTCGGGGACGTCTTACATGATCATCTGTTCCATGTCCCAATCGATGATAATCTCCTTTTCCCCTATAATAATACCAAGAAGTATTAAAACCATATAATGGACTCGAACAGCAGACCATTATGAATGTGCATTCGATATACAAGAGTAATTTTCTTTTATGGGGTGAACAGGCAACTTTGGCCGAAGTCCGTCACGTTCAAAGAATGAATTCGGAGATCACTCTTCTGGGAACAGGGTGAGCAAGGTAGCGACCGGGACCCTCGTTGAGGTATTATTCCGGAACTCGCCTGGTGAAAATGAAGAAAACTCTGGAAAATCGATCAGGATGGCTGGCAGCGGGTTTCAAACTCGCGTGACTCTTAAATGCAGATCCGAAGTCCGCAATATTATCAATGGACCACGGGGACTGGGTGATTTTGTTATACAAAGCTTTCTTTTACACCATAGCCCCTCGACAGACAATACCAGTAATCATAAAAGAGAATTAAAAATAATACAAAGAAGTTTGTTTCCATTAAGAGCATTTGGATGATTTGAGCTAGAATACAAAAACTACGGCAAGTATAGCAACAGAACCTGTGAAATAATTAATTACAAGAGTATCAAATCAGCACTGGGTCAACGGCGTAGGATCAAATTCTGCTCACGCAGATAATTCTGATTGTTCCAGGCTTCCTTCAATCACACCAGATGAATGCAGAGAAATACCCAGAACAGAGATCGGGCCGCTACTTTCCACTTCCTTTCCTGGAAGTGATCACTAAGGGACATCATTCTTCAAACATATGACGGACTAAAAAAGATGTTTGTCCAGCTCTTAATTGAAAATAAATAAACAAGAGTATTGACTAGCCAAGAGGAAGCGAAAAAAGAGTTAAAGGTCAATGCGTATCATTCGCATTCGTTGTTGGCATTGAAAAATGGAAAATGTCAAACTCCTTCGTGAGGGATACCAACCAGACATAGCACGCTGATTCCATGAATATGCACTACGTACACCCCGATGTCAAGTTCATATTGGTAAAATACTAACTTTTCGAGTGCTGTACGGATTTATTTAAGTATTCTTGAAATACTGAATTGAAACAAATATAGCACAAATAATTACATGCACGTGCAGCTAAAATAGGAGAGTTACCGTTATACCTTGCACGAGATACTGTATTTAGAGAACCCAATTTATTATCGATTTGTAGAAGTTAAATCAGTGGTTATTGTTTTGTTTTTTTTACTAATAAATTATTAGATATGTATCTCAGAACATGTTGATTGTAATGATTATCGAATTATAATATTTTTGTTCTTTCTTAAAGAATTATCTTTTAATCACAATTTTTAAGGTAATTTCTAATCTTATGATGACTCAACATTTCTTGCGATGTCAATTATAAACATTTTACAACTTTTCATTGTATACTACACATTAATTTGGAAGATCATGTTATCCATCTACCACTGAATTCCCAATTGAATTAACTACAATGCTTTCTAAGCTTTGGTAAAGGGATTTAATTAAATGTTGTATGTTTTGTTCCAGTTTTCAAATAATTACGCAGCGTCCAAACTCCTTGGATCGAGGTCGAAATCGATAGGGTATATGTGTTTAAAAAAAAAAAAAAAACAATCCTGGAGACAGCAACGGCCAAATAAGTATATTTTATTAGTGAAGTATAGTCTGATGCGCTAAAATAAAATTTAAACTTTATGGTTAGCTTGTAATATATAAAACCTAGTTGTACTTAAATCTGATGTTCCGAATACTGCACTGAAATTAAATTCTCAATTGAATCAAAATTACAGGTACAAATTAATACATTTTTAACACAAAACACGAAAAAGAAAAAAATGAAGCAGCAGACCATTTTTTTTGTATTCAGAAAACATACACGCAGAGGAAGAAAGATATAGAAATAGAGGATGAACTTACCAAGTGTAAACACTTCCTGATCGAGTTAGGGCAACTGAAAACTGGGAGCCGCACTCCACTTTGACTACTCCAAGTCCGGCCAATGATTCTATTTTCATAGGAATCTGAAAAACAAAGTGCATAAACAATTTAATCTACAAGTTACTTTTTCTTCTTCCAAAACATATGCGAAGAAGTTAAAAACATTGCTGTTAATCTAAAATTTGTACAATATATTGAATCTTAAAAGTTACTTTGATTTATAGTCTTAATTTTTTATTGTATTTTCTTTTTAACAAGAATGTAATCCCCGTTCAGCTGAAATTCTTGATGAATTGAAATAAAGCATAGAACAATTCAAATTAATCTGCAACTGAGATATAATGCAGGTAGCTACACAATCTTATGGAAACTGACATAAAAGGCTTTGCTTTAAAATATTCATTAATAAATGAATGGATTACTGAATTCTGAAGAAGACTGTATCTAACGAACTACTGTAGCCACGGGAGAAAGTATGTGATATGACTTGGAAAACATAAGTCTAGCTACACTACATTTGAAATTAATTTTTAAGGCCTTTAAGCAACTTTGGCTCAGGCCGCATGGATGATGAGAGGAGAATTGGTAGAATGAAGAAAGTGGGAGGAAACGGGAAAATCCTGAGAAAACCCACGCACACGGTGTTTGACCACTTCAAAATCCACATGGCATGTGCCGGGAACCGACGACCCGGGATTTCGGTATTTAATCAATGGCGATGGGTCAATGTAATTCTCGTAAGTGTTGCTTACAGTTTGAAAATTGAAGATAAACAATGTTAACATATAGAATTTAAAAATGTCAAAGAATTTATCTACACACTTTTTCTATTCCTTTCTTTCCTTTTCTCCTCTCGTGCTGCCGAGAACATGCCCACTCCATATAAATTCTTTCCTCCCCCCCCCCTTAATCGTGAGCCTGACTACATACCCACCAGCAGACCTTTCTCACAAAGCAACAAAAGCACGTGCCACATTTTTACGATCATTTTTCGCTATAAGACTCAAAGGCACATGCTTTTCCGAAGGCAGGTTTCACCAATCACAATCGCCCTTTAATGCATAAGTTAAAAGCAAAGTATAGGCCAGAGTCATTCGCTATGGTTCACTTTAAAGCTCCCAAATTAAAATTTTTCAGTTCGCTTGCTTCAAGTTATTTTTCCATTCTCTTTCTCTGTGCTTTTAAAACATTTTTTGCCTTCTTTGCAAGAGGAAGCGTATAAAGTGATGTCTAAAAATATATAAACAACAGGAAAGAAGTAAATAATGAAACCCATAATAACACACTCAAAGAAAAACTTTTTTTAAATGTGTAAATTTTATTTTATTTGGAACATTTTAGTAACTATTGACTTCCGCCCGTCATGATTAAATGAATGCAATGTTTTTTAAAATCCAGACATCTATCCCTCCACGCGGGATTCGAACCCACAACCTTGTGAACGAGGCCTAGTGCTTAGTCCGCACGACTACAGAAGTAGCTAGCATGATAGTTAATTATGTATATATTTTAAATGGGTTGAATTTTTAAATTTAACTAAGCTAGTGGTAATAATTGCAGTTAGCGGTCATAAGCTCACAATTTAGATCACTGAACTGGATTGTAATGTATTTATTTTTTATCTTTAGCTCAGACCGGAATAGGGGATGGGAGAGAGAATATGTGAAGGAAGTCGACCACGGCTTTGTTTGAAGGTATCATTACTTGTGACTGAAAACAAAAGTCTGGATTCGAACGAAGGATCTTCCGAATGCAAAACCAAAGCTCAACCAACTGAGCTACTGCCGCTCGATTTATGGTAATCTTCTCCCTTTAGTTACCAAGCCGTGGTGATAGCAAAGTAGTAGATATAACCTGCAGTAAAATTCTTCACTGTGAAATTTTAATAATATGTTTCTAATTCGATCGACATTCAAATTATAAAGGTAACCAAGAAAGCGTTGTCGCATTTTTACCCACCACCTTCGAACATCGATATGTCACCTAAGACGTACCTGGAAGATCAAAAATAGGCCCCATCAGCATCGACGACCTTCTGCCAACGTTCTGGAAAGCCATGGATTAAATCGCGGTACAACTTGGTGGGCCGTGAAGCGAAGAAGGAATCAAGTGCATTTTGCACCTCTACTAGGGATTTGAACTGGCGTCCTCAAAGGTGATTGTCCAAGGAATGGAACAGGTTATAATCGGACGGTGCAATGTCCGGGGAGTATGGCGGATGCAATAGTGTTTCCCATCCAAGGCGTAGAATGGTGTCCCGGGTCATCCTAGCCACGTGGGGCTTAGCGTTGTCCTGTAACAGGAGGACCCCTTTGCGATTCAGAAGTGCTGACTGGCTCCAGAGTTTTGACTTTTTCTTGAACACGGCTCAACTGCTGACAGTACACAGTTGCATTGATGCTCTGACCAGCTGGTAGCAATTCCCGATGCACGATGCCGCGAGCAGTCCACCAAACACACAGGAGGACCTTCTTCTGGCGCGGTGCTAGTTTCAGCTGTTTTGGAACCGGTTCATGGGATGCAAACCAATGATGACGGCGCCGTGGAGCTTCGTACAGGACCCACTTCTCATCACATGTCAACACCTTGTCCAGAAATGGCTCCTTCCTCAGACGAAACAGCAAAGAAACACAGGTGTCTGCTCGCGTTGCCTTCTGGCCCGGAGCCAAATCCTGTGGGACCCATCGACCGAACTTGTAGTGCTTCCCAAGTTATGGAGGTGCAACCGAATGGTTTCTCCACTCACACTGAATTGAAGTCCCAGTTCCTCACATGTCTGGCCACTGTTCGCCTCAATTGCTGCCTGAAGATCTTAATTTGGTACCTGTGTTGGTCTTCCTGCACGTGGTGCGTCTTCGAGTGTTTCGTCACCGTCCTTAAACTTGGTAAACCACCGCTGCACTGTCCGAGTAGTCACGACACCCTCACCAAAGGCGTGGCATATCTTCCACCCCGCTGCAGCTGCGTTTGACCCCAGTTTGAACTCGTACAGCATACACGCCCTTATGACGCTCTGTGGAGGTCCCATGTTCACTCTGTCCTTCCGCACGTTCACGGTGTAACTGAATTGCCACAACCAGGTAGTATGTTGGATATGCCCACAACCCACAACTGACCTTCGCTTGATCTCCATTCGCATTCAATTCACGGTGTGAGGGCCAATTGAACACAGACCTCCACAAAAAGCGACAAAACTTTCTTGGTTCCCTTATATATATATATATATGGCAGGCTTCGAAATAGTTCCGAACTTTTGGTTATGAAGAAAACTGTCTTGTGGAAAAATAATCATAGCTTTGTAATACAGATTTATTTAGAAACAGGTAATCATAAAGCAATTAACTGACCACGCACGATTTTAAATTAAATTCAACGTTTTTTGAAAATTATATAGAATTTGAATGCTTTTGCTTCCCCGGGTTTTGTGATAAATATTTAATTATAAAATATTCTCACACTTGGACATCTGACAGTCTTCATTTAATAGTGTACTAAGAGATATGGGAAGGAAATCTAGTATAAAAATCAGATAATCTGTCTAATGGAACAGACGGACAGTCATGAAGAGAGCCAGGATAACCAGTACGAGATTTGAACTAAGAACCTTTGACTACGAAATATGAAAATTACAGCCTACATATTTCTGACTGTTTTCAGTTGCTGCTTAAGGTAACTAAAAAGTCATGTTTATTTAGTAAAATACCTCCAATGTATTTTATTAATGAACATATTAGCTGCATTACGTTCTAAACAACAAAGCAATTTTTGTGGGGAAAAAATGTATGTAATAGTACTTGTACTAAAATTCTGTATAGCTGCTTACTAGATACTAATTCTAAACACCGTGTCATATTCTTCACCTTCTTTGTACTTGAGGAAAAAAAAGCTGTAAGAAGATGAAGATGAGTCTAATTAGTTGCCGATATGACGCTAAATAACCGAATAATAATAACTCACACGAGTATCTTACCTTACAACCGTCAGATCCACCTCTGCCAAGCTTTCCATAATCTCCATCGCCCCAGGACCAAACATTGTCATCATCAGTAATACATAGTGTCTGGGCGTCACCACTACCACATGCAATATCACAGACTCTATATCCCAGTAAAGCTTCCACCTGGAAAATAAAACATAGACGAGACTTACTAACAATGTCTGTTACGTGGAATTAACTTTATGAACCTTTAAAAGATACAGTAATGGTAATTCATTAGCTACCATAATCTTGTTTTATCTGACCTTAATTCCAAAATGCGAGTCTTTATTCTCCACCAAGTCATCGCTACTTCAACGAAGGTATTTGATTCATACAAAGAATATTCTACACTAAAACAGATCACTACCTGAAAGAGTAAAACTATCAACAAATCTCTTTCACTTCTAATATCATTAACGCAATAAACTCCAAAATTATTTTGTTACAATTCTCATCCATTAGAAATGTGGAGCGGCGGCATAAGGCCAATTTTTGAAGGAATCGTGCACTTTGTGACACAAGCATGAAACTTGACATAATGAAAGAGTAACATATTCTGACTGAACAAATCTGGATGACTTGAGTTAGTGCTTTGATACTGAACAGACGCGTGTGAAAATCGCTCCGTTACAGTGTGTTTTTCCGGAGGGAGAAAGGTAGTGGACCAAAATTGTAAGTACTCTTTTATATTCCTAATTATCAAAAGAACATTTTGTGAAACTTTCGAACATGTACGATTTTTTGGGGGCGAGTTATTGACCACTGAAAATTTACATGTTAATCATATGGGACTATAATAACCGAGAACACGTTGGCATCAAGGCCACATCATCCGAGATATCTTGACCGAGGAGTTCCGGTGAACTGAACTGAAGGTGACTAAGTCCATCATTACCAAAAAAACACTTCAAGTCTTTTTTGTGGATACGTACTACTAAGACAATGGAGGGCTAGGATCCGTATCTCCGGAGATGTGGGTCTGATATTTTGGAAGGTCGTTGACCTCACCCGGGGGTTCACTGTCCCCAAGATGTTTTCGGTCCAGAATTTGACCGTGAATGTTTTGTGGGTGGTCCCCCCGGGTCATTTACCCCCTCCCCCGACATTTTTTAAAATATTTTTCCAAAAATCATTTGTTTTTGGAAAGATGTCAAAACACTTACTGACGAGAGACTGACGATGACCATTCTTCTTAGACGACGTTATTTCAACAAATTTTCCTCGACAAATTTTCTGAGGATTAAAAAAATCTTCCCTTCTTTTTTTCCTTTCCTTCTTTTTGATAATATCCTGTTCCTGGCTGACGGCCTCTCGGGGTGTCTGCTCCCGGATCTGCGGTACCGGGGTGACCTGGTTTCTCCATTTAATTATTAATTATTATAAACTTAAACTTATCTTAAGTGTAGTAAGTGATTTTGTGCGCGCGAAAGAACGAACTATGGCGAAAAAGTTTGATATTTCGGACTTTGCTAGAGAAGGGCTAGCAAAATTCGAAAAAGAATTTAAGACAGATAGCGAGCCATCCTCTAATAACCAGTTTTTATTAAGATTGCAAGAAAAAATTAAAAAGAAGCTAATTAACACCAGCACGCCCAGATCAACCAGAGAAGAAAGAGATCTAAGACAAAAACACGTGGATGAAATATATGTAGAGTGGGAGAAATTACAACAAAAAACTCCCAGAACACTACGAGCATTAAGGAAAGGGGCCGTGGACCCAGGCGGAGAGGAGACGGATTCTCAGACTGAGCAAGATGAAGGAGTATCCAGGAAAAGGAAAATGAAGAGCTCAGGATAAGAAATGCTTATTTGGAAGGAAGAATAGAGGAGTTAGAAAAAAAACATGGAGAAGTTGGAAAGAGAAAACAGCAGGCTGAAAGAATTTGAAATTAAATTAGCAATATGGCAAACAAGAGTTGAGGAAAGGGATCGGGAATTGGACAAGAATGAACGGACAATTAATGAATTAAAGGAAGAAGCAATACAAGGCTGTGTGAGAATAAAGAAGCTGGAAGTTACAATTGAGAAGATCGAGCAAAGAAGAATCGAGACGGAAGGAAAGTTAACCCAGCAGGAAGAAAAAATACGCAAGGTATATGTGGAAAACAGCAACCTAAAAGCGGCAAGGGAGGCGGCGACTCAGACTCCAACAGATACTTTTGCAGAAATGCTGGAAAAGGAGAACACTAAAATTCCGAAAAAAAAACAAGGCTGATAGAATCTACTAAAAGGAATACGAAACCCACGATCATGATCAGGCCAAAACACGGAGAAACGCTGAAGGATACAAGAATGAGGATAACTAGGTCTATACAGATGAACTTTATTTTTATATGGGCCAGTCTAGTAACTTTGGACTTCGGCCCGTCACGATTCGCCTTTTAGCTGTTAAAATTTACACCCATGCCCCTGCCTGCCAGGACTCGAACCCGGGACCTTCGAGCCGATGGCCTACCGCCGCAGACCGCTCGGCCGGTGGGTCTATACAGACAAGACAAAATTAACTTTCAAATGATCCAAACTAAAACCGCAATTCTATTACAGATGGCAACAACCATGGATGAGGAAAAACTCTTGAGCCATCCAAACATGAAGCAAAATTCTGACATGACGAACAGAAATGAAAAGAGGAACCCGATGATGATAATTTACAGTATCCCGACGAAGATGAAGGAGGCTGAAGTGGTGGAAGAATTGCTGGTTATTACTGATGAACAGCGTCAACTGATAAAACCACGATTCAAAACAGGACCTAAAGGACAAGATCAATACCATCTTGTGATTGAGGTACCTACACAGATTAGGCAAATATTGATACAGAATCCAAAAATCTATATAGGGTATGAGGTGACAAACATTAAAGATTACTTGGTGGTCACAACTTGCCTAAAATGCTATGATTACGGGCATATAGCGAATCATTGCCGAAATGACTCATGATGCGGAAATTGTGGCGATAAAGGCCACAAGAAAAATGACTGCAAACAGAAAGAGAAAAAAGGCTGTGTGCCTTGCTTCTCGAGAGGTAAGAAATGCGGGGGTAAACAAAATGAATGTCCTCAATACAAGTTAACCCTCCAAGGACAATCAATAGGTTTGATTATGGATCTTAGGCCAACTCAGGCCGAGGACCAGATTTATAAACAAAGAAAAAAAGCTCCCCCGTGTAAAATTAAAAGGAATCTGGATAGATTAACGGAATTTAATAGAAATAAAAAAATCGAATTTATTAACAATTGGTTAACCAACAGTTATACGAAATTAACAGAAAATTATTTCACGATGAGGTTAGGGCACACTGACTTAGAGGATAGCAATCAGATTATTATTCATTTCATAAAACGTGAACTTAGCACATTTTTCAGAGGATTCGCGCAAATGGTGGCATTATCTCATGAAGTATTTGAGCTAGAAGAAATGAAACAAGAAGAAATAGAAATTCAAGACAATTATTTCCTGAAAGTTTATCTTTCCACCAACAGGTATGGACGCGGCTTTATGAACATAAAATCAAGAAGAGAAGATTTTATGGACGACTTGGATATAACTTTAAATCTACTGTCTCACCTTATGGGAACTACAAGGAGGAAGATAGTAATTCCAGCTATTGGAATGGAATTATGGAGGACGGATCTATACGCAGTTCTGAAGAGAATGAAAGAATATGAAGACCTAATTAAGAACATAGGATTCAAAATTATAATAAATGACCAATCGCCCTTCAGAACCTTCACTAGAGGAACTAAAAAATGAAACTCCCAAAAACGTAGAAAATAAGGATGAAGAGAAAAATATAAATATGGACCCTTTAACAGAAGAACTGGAAGAAATAAAGGAAAAACAGAATACTGAATCGATATACGGATCATCAACAGCTGGAAAACAGAATTCGAAGAAAAAAAGAAAAACTGGAAATCTTGGATACCGAGACTGTACAAGAGGAAAGGAAATAAAACACTATTCAAGATATAGAAAACGCCGAGATAGAAGATATACAAGATCAAAACGACCGAGGAACCAGAGATGAAGAGGGTCAAGATGTAATACAAGCTTCGATAGAAGACAAAAAGGAGACTTGCTTTAATCCAAACACATTTTATGAGAACCTTAACCTAAATTACAACTTAACGAAATTGGAAGAACCTTTGATGTTGACAGTGGCATTACGAATAATTGTTAGAAATTTACACCTATCTGGAAAAACAATAACCTTCCCCATAATCGAGGAGGCTGACAAGGTAAACCTTAGGGCTAATGGAATCAACACCGATCCACAAGATCTACTATTGATAAAGTCTTCGAGAGGAGGGATGAATCATTCCAGATGAATAATGTCTACAGACAATTTGTTATGGTGTATGGAAGGATAGTCTTCATTCCAGCAGAAAAGTTTCCCGTCTGCTATGTTCACACTCGACAACCATAATCAGTTTCAAAGTAGCCCAAATCAATTTGAATAGATCTAAATTAGCAACAGCAGAAATTACGCAATTTTGCGAAAAGGAAGAGGTGGACATAGCATGCATGCAGGAGCCATATACATACAAAGGAAAACTTATCAATATGCCGTTAGACGCCGTAACAATACTGCCTGAGGATCCGAATCCAACGGTGGCGATTTTCAACCAGCAAATGAATACACTTGTACACCTGAAATATGCGGATAGATGGACGCTGTGGGTCGATATAGCAAGTGGAGAACATAAAATAACAATTGTACATGTATACTGTCAATTCTCCATGCCGAAGGAGATCTTCGTCCAGAAGATAGAAGATATTTGTATAAGGATATTATTATTTTGGGGGATTTCAATGCTAAGTCTCCGCTCTGGCACTGTCTCATTACAGATGATAACGGAGAGAAGTTCGAAGAGCTAATAGAACAACATGGCCTTGTGGTCTTAAACAGAGAGGGACAACCACCTACCTTCAGAGGCAGTGCCGGAGCGGAATCTAACATAGACGTTACACTGTCTAGGGGAGATATTTCTAATTGTATATTTAATTGGATTGTTGATGATTGTGCTACTACAAGTGCCCACGGCGTCGTCCGCTTTGATATAGAATTCGGTAGAAATGAAACTGACGGAATACGTGAAAATAAAGGAAATAACGCCAAGTATAACATCAATAAAATAAATAATCAGAAATTTGTGGAAAAACAGAAACAATAACTATAATCTGACGGAACTAACAACTAACGTAGAAGATGCAATTCGGACAGCAATAAGAAGTTCAGCACCCAAAATGAAATACGGCAATAAAAAAAGAAAACCTTTTTGGACGGACAGCAAAACCATAGAAGCTTGAAACAACAATTCGAGAAGGAGTTGAGAGAAACAAAGAAGAAAACCTGGAAGAAATTTGTAGAAGAGAATCTGAGCTTAAACATATGGGGCGTACCGTACAAGATTACAATGAGTAAATTCAAAACCAAAGGATCTTTAAACACACTTAAGATGACCAAGATAACTTTACAACTAATTGAAGAAACACAATAGAATTACTCTATCAAAAACTGTTTCCTGATGATTACATTGAGGACGACAATGATAATGATAACCACGATGAAATAAGTGTTTCAAATGATCAAGTAGCGAATATATTAAGGAAACTAAAGACGAAGAAGGCTCCTGGACCTGATCAAATAAAGAACGAATTTTTTAAAAAGTAATCAACAAATATGGACACCTTATTTAACTAAATTATTCAACGAATGTATCAAACGGGAAAAATTCCCGGAATTATGGATAAAGGCCAATCTTATAATCTTCCTCAAAGGAGATGATAAAGATAAATTTAACCCAAAATCGTATAGACCAATATGTTTGCTAAACACGATGAGTAAAATATTCGAGAAAATTATAACCCCCAAAAATTAATCAAAACAGGAACGATCTGGCTAAATGTAAAGTACAATACGGTTTCCGACCGGGCAAGTCAACAGAAGATGCCATCAATAAATTGTGTAAAAGTATATTTACACTGAAAGAAGGAAATTGTAAATAGTTATTGCAATCTTCTTTGATATTATGGGGGCCTTCGACAATTTGTGCTGGCCCTCACTACTAGTGGAACTAAAGAAGGTAAAAATTTATAACCAATTATGGAAAGTTATCGGAAGCTACTTTAAGGACAGGTTAATAGGAGTGGAGACGGCGGACAACGTCGTGGCGAAGATCCCAACTAGGGCTGCCCTCAGGGATCAGTGCTGGGGCCTGTCTTTTGGGACCTGGCCTTCCAGCTTTGCCTCGATATGTTGAGCGGAATGCAGCAGGTTGAAAGGGTGGTGGGATAAGCGGACGACCTGGCGGTCGTGATAAAGGGGAGTAGTCGTCTTGATCTTCAAACTAAAGCCAACGAAATTATAGGGAAAATGACATCGTGGTGTAGAGGAAACAAATTAACAATATCACCCGATAAAACAAAATACGTACTATTTAAAGGCAATCTAAATTATAACAGAGAGCCAATAATTAAAGTAAATGGGAAGACAATAAAAAGAGAAAGACATATTAAATATCTAGGCCTAACATTGGACGAAAAGTTAGATTTTAGAAAACACACGACAATTGTTAAAAATAAAGCAGTCAAAATTACGCACAAGTTAGTTAACATAGCAGTAAATGATTTAAAAATTACTATTAAAATAATACGTATATACCACGATGTCATAATAAGAGCAATTATAGGCTACGCTGCAAGCGTTTGGAGTCATCGACTCGATGATGTTAGACAGAAAATAACAATTAATCGAGCGCAACGACAGCTACTGCTGCGTCTATCAGGCGCTTATAGGACTACTGCAACTGAGGCTCCCAGGTAGCACTGGCTACCCCCCCCCCCCCCCCCTTCATCTCCAAATTAAGAAATTAGGTGCTATGTATTGGCAAAAAAAAGAAAGATCAGGACAAATTAATTAAAATTCTACACAGACCTGCAGAAAATATCTCTGAAATTAATTCAATCGTGATCGATACATGGCAGAACCAGTGGGACCCAACATAAAAAGGAAGGAGATTATATACTATTCTTTCGAGTATTGAGGAACGATTGGACATGGAGCTGGAAGTTACGGGAGGTTTAATGCATTATCTAACTGGCCACGGTCCCTTTCGACAGAAGCTGCATCAGATGAATATCGTCAAGGACAACTTATGTCATACTTGTGGGATGCTAGCCACACCCGAGCATATCGTTATGCGATGCCAAGAAACGGAGCATCTTGCTAGAGATGAGAGAGAACTCCTGGGGGAGACCCCCGTCACAGAAGTTCTGAGAACTCCGGAACTGGTGGCGGCCCTCAGAGGACTAACAGATAGAATCTTTAACTACTACAAAAGGAAATTTACCAACGGCGTGGATCGCCCCGCACAGGGGGCAAGATAAGGAGGGATAATGTAACACCTTTAATAGCAAGCTGATGAGCGATCGTGTCCGCGCAACCGCGTCTATTAAGAAAAAAGTAACTAACTGTGAAGTGAAATAAACTAAGAACGTGAATATAAACAGGATAATTGTGTCTGCTGGAACCCAGCAGAAATAGCGCCTTGAGGCGGAAACCGTCAAATGAGACGCTTAAAAGTGTGAGTGTGTAAACGGAAGAGGTAATGATTAAGATCTTAGCGAGTGAGGGAGTTAATTAATAATAGTGCTAATAAAGAAAGAAAAAAAAAACGCTAATCTTCTGGAACCCGGAAGCAAGCGGCTAGATGGAATAAGTGGAATGTGTAAAGAAGAGAGTGCCTGAGTTAAGTAAATTTTATGTATAGTGTGGTAAATGTAAACGAGATTGCAGAAGGAACAATCTGTGACAGGATGAGGAAGAAGCAGAAACTACCAGGAATGGGATGGCGAAATAAACTTTGTGGATTTATCAAGGTATCCACGCGCACCTACTCCTATTTCTTATCTTGTTACAGGAAGAAGAAGCCATAAGAAGAAACAGCTTAAGTTATGCGTTTGTCCTGTCTCTGTACCCCTCGTTTGAGTCCTTAAATGTTATGTACTTTGTTTTTTTTTTCTAATAAATAGAATACAAGTAGATAGGGTTTCCCCCCAAGCAAAAGGTCCAAATAAAAATGATACAAAGGCTAGGAGAACATTCTGGACGACTGGCAAAAATCCGTCCCGCAACCCCAGAAGTCTCTGACTGATGGAACACAGGAGCTTCTTGGAGTGCCGGAACTCCGGCAATCCAGGAATCTCTAGGAACATGCCTGCCCCAGGGCAAGGAGAGCGAACATCTGCTCGTGATGTACGTCCCAGAAAGTACACAACTTGCCCTGTGCAATGGATGCAAAGAGGCAGGGGTGGAATGCGGTTCCCTAATGAAAAAAAAAAAAAAATCTGGACATAGGATCATTCCTGACTTTATCTTGTACACTTATGGCAACCATCTTCAAATATGCCGCCACAAATACTCGATTTCTGGAACTACAGCTCTCTTATTCTGTGGCAGTGCCTTGGAACTGCTATTCTGTGCATTTGTAGCGCCTACTTCTATCAATAAGCGATCATTAGATCAACTGTATCTGTCAGTGTTGGGCGGGGCTTGGAGCTCAGGCCTTCCATTTACACAAGCTATAGATTATCCTGTTTTAGAATCTCCCCACTTACATCTGTTATCTCATTGACGACCGTAGTGGATCAACCTCCAATGTAAGTATTCTGTACGTATATACAGGTTTTCTGTATACTTATGTAACAGAAACTTTCTCTTATAAAAATGGTAAAAATGTAACCATGGGTCGCGGTTACATTTGCTCATGAATTCAAAATCAGACAATTTATAAGAATTAATACTAGTTTTTGGTTAAGAGTGGCCAATACAATCGCGACCAATAAGACTGTAGCTACCAACCCACAAATGTTTATGTCTGAGGAAAACCAGGTCGGGGTTGGTAGCGGCCCCAGCCTTTGTCACAGTAAAATGAGACCCAGAAACGATCGTATCAACCGATCTTTGATTAATTCTGTCCCTCGATGCTGTGTCAAATACTCCTTCCAACGTTTTACAATTAATAATAATGCAAAACGAAAGAACAGATGACCATAACCAAGCTGAATCAAACAATCTTGGTGTTCCCAAGTTGAAAACGAAAATTTAATCACTGAAGCTTTGTAAAGCTATTGTAGGTTAACAAATATGCAATACTTCGAATATAACAACTAACATTTATTATATGAAACAAGTTCTACAACAAAATCATAAACAAAAATGCAATTTAGAAAGTAATATAATAATCTACTTACGTACATTAACAATCCTGGTGTCCATGCATCATTGAATGGAGTCGCCTAATATTATGTATATACTAATTGGAATATGAGTCAAATCGACTCAAAGGCAATCCAACACCATAGAAAATTCGACTATGCAAACGTTACATTCCCCGATCAAGCAAATGACAGCCTATACTACCGGCAAATACATCCAAGCTCAAAGTAGTATCCACAGCAAAACACCTTTTAGTAATCGAAAAATAGCAGCGATGAAATAGTGAAGAAGACCACCATTCTCATAATACTGACTTGTTCCGTGACAATTCCGCACAAACTGTAATTAACACTTAACAAAAACAAAAATAGTACATTCAACTTACAATATGCATTCGAACTGGTGAGATACGCCAGTTCGTGCTAAAAGGAAAGTCAATCTGTGACGTCACAAGACCTCGATAATAAAAATTTAAACAGAAGACAATCGAGGAGCGCACAAAGTGCAAAGAAAGAGAGGATGTAGCAAACTGATTTTGTTACACTTGTCAGTTTACCATGCTTGCTCACTATCTAGGCCTTTCTCTCTATCTTTTCGTATTTGTAGGACTTGTATATACTTTGTGTGCAAATCCCGTTAAGTGTCGGTTTACTATATAGAACAACTGAAGTAAGTTCCTAAGGACTCTATTTAGTGGATTTCTGTACGAGTCATAGGTTTCCTGGTTTATCGCTTTAAATTCTAGTTTCAGATATATTTGTTTCACTGACTGGTCTTAGAATTTATTTTGTTTTCAATTATTTTCCCCGGTTTGGAACGTTTTAACTCTGCTGTCACCCTCCCGCTTTTGTTCCAGCTCTCTGTTGCTTGACCTTTCGTACATTAATTATGGCTTGGCCATTTTTCTTTCTGGGATTGAGGTTTCCTATTACTCTCTCGGTTCCTTTGATAGTGTTCACCTTCTCTGAATTCTGTAATGCCATCCTTCAATTGATAAACTTAGTTGTTTACATTTCCTGTTTTTTTCTCCTTGTCTTTTATCTTGAGATAGGTTTAGGCCCTTAAAACAGCTGATTTCATGTTTGTCAGTACAAGTTATCTCCTTTTTACTTATGTATTTTGGCACGCTGTTAACCAAGTTGGACTCTTTTTTAGTTAAATGTTGTACTTAGTCAATAATTTTGTGTGAAAGCTTTTTGTGTTATGAACTGTTTCAAGTTCTTCGGTCTCTTATCTTCGATGGTCGGTGTTCCCAGTGGTATCCCCACCCACCAGTTCTCTCTCTATCATATTTAGGTCTCTTCTTTAGTGTTACATTCGGAAAGTTAATCCTAGGTTGGCTCGACTCAAATCCTAGTGCATTCTGGTCTAAACTGTCTATGTATGATTTTAGTTATTCTGCCGCCCCAGAAAATATTCCTCCATCAACAAATCTATATTCAAGTATTGCTTTCACAGGATCTTTATCTGTCAATTAATGTTCTGCATGTATATACGAATCCTCCAATGTTGAAAGGAACTTAGTGAAAATAATATTTTTCAGTACAGAAGAAAACCATTAGCATTATTACAGTTTTCTATTGAACAAAATTAATGTTGTGGTGTCATATAGTTTTTTGATTATATAATGTTGGGTCTAATCTTTTTCCTCTTTCTTTTCCTATGCAACTTGTGGAGGTTGTTGCTTGGAAAATGGTTTTCATTTATTTAAAGGTATCGTTTGAGTGAAAGACAGTTTTCGTTTTTTAGAATGTCCCGTTGCTCCTGGAAAGGACCGGTGGTTTTATGCTGCAGTTTTACTTCATTGTGGTTTATCAAGACTTCCAACAAGCTTTCTATAGTGTCCCTCCTGGAATGTCTGGGTGGAGGTGTCTACTTGTACCTCTAGACTGTTCCTTCCCTTTTGGCAATATGCGTTTCGGTTTTCTTTCTCAGTCTTGTTTATAAGTAGCTTCCTCTTTAGGAAGTCCAACGCAAAAATCGTGGCGCGATTGGCCACTTCATTCGTGGCCTCGGAACTAAAGCGGGCTTTGCATTATACACGTCCACACAAACAAATTAAAGCCAGTTGTACTATATAGAAAACCGACACTTAACGTTTGGTGCACACAAAGTATATACAACTCCTGTAAGTACAAAGAGAGAGAGAGCATGATAAACTGACAGGCATACAGAAAAACTGTATATACGTACAGAATATTTACAGCGGAGGTTGATCCACTACAGTCGTCAATGGGATAACAGATGTAAGTAGAGACAATCTAAAACTGGATAATATGTTAGCTGGTGTGAAGGGAAAGCCTGGGCTTCAAACCTCGCCCAACACTGAAATATACAGTTGATCTAATGATCGCTAATTAATAGAAGTAGGCGCTACAAAGGCACAGAATAGCAGTTCCAAGGCACTGCCAGACAATGAGAGAGCTGTAGTTCCAGAAATCGAGTATTAGTGGCGGCCATTTTGAAAGATGGCCTCCATAAGTATATAAGATAAAATCAAGAGTGGTCCTATATCCATATTTGTTCAGAATATGTTACTCTTTCATTATGCCAAGTTTGATTTTGTGGTTATGCCATCCACTAATAATAAATATACACCCAGTAAGGTGTGAAATCATGAGTTGAACATGAGAATTCCTCTTTACCGCTAATATCCCCTTATATATATATCATCATAATCATATTCAGTCGTTTTCTATCCACTGCTGGATGAAGGCCTCCCCCTTTTCTTTCCACATATCTCGGTCTCCTGATATCCTCATCCATGTAGCTCCTGAAAAACGCTTGATTTCATCTACCCATCTTACATTTGGACGTCGTCTCGGTCGTTTCTTTTCTCTAGGAATCCACGGTAGTACATAAAAACTTTATTTTTATATGGGCCAGTTTAGTAACTTTGGACTTCGGCCCGTCACGATTTGCCCTTAGCTGTTAAGTGTTAAAATCCACACCCATGCCCCTGCCGGGACTCGAACCCGGGACCGATGAGTCGATAGCCTACCGCCGCAGACCGCTCAACCACCCGGCCGGCCCACTGTAGTACATTTGTCGTCCAGCTTCCATCTGTTCGTCTAGCTATGTAACCGGTCCATTTCCACTTTATCTTCTTCACAGTCTTGATTACATCCTCTATTTTCGTTTATGCGCGAATCCATTCATTTGTCTTCCTGTCCCTCCTGGTTATTCCTAGCATGCATCTCTTCATTGCTCTTTGTGTGACTATCAATCTTTGAGTCGTTTGCGCATTCAATGTTTAAGTTTCACAGCCGTACATCATTACAGGTAAGACACATTGATTATAAACTTTACGCTTCAGACACATTGG